>JARJDW010014584.1:0-39665 GCA_030264715.1 Adinopsis sp. GC000173 | reverse complement strand
TTTACCTATGGAATCTGTTGAACAGCTGGAAACAGAAGAAGAGTTAGAGCAATTAATAGAAGGAGTACACACAGCCAATTCACCACATAGCAAAGTCGCAGAAAACGATGAATTTTCCAATTAAAAATTATTCTCAACAGACGTTTTTTTTAGTAAAGTGGAATGATTTTTTAAACCGTGTAAAAAAAGTACCGTGTAAATCGGGGGATAGGTGTATTTGAGGTAGAACATTTATTTTTTGTTTAATTTGTGCTACCGCCTTACATTTTAACAACAAATTGATATTTTATTACAATTTCTAATAACTATGTCTTTTTCTTCTTGTTACAGGTAAGAAGCAGTTTAAAAATCAATTTCGGTGCTAGTTGTGACGTGAATCGGGAAAATTTCATGCATTGAAAAGTTTTCGTAGATATGTAAGTACGCGTTTTGCTTAAACAAACATACGTTGGTTATAAATTGAGTGTCATCACAGAAATGTCACCGTGTGGCGTGTGATTCATTTACATGTGACAATATAAATTACTTATCGATGCATTGCGTTGCGATGCGATGCTTTTTTCTGATTAGCCAGCTATTTATTCTTTAAATTTGTTTATTCCCATTAACGCCGCTGCTGCTGCTACAACTACACAGCTACAGCACGTTTGTTTGGAACAAGCAAAAGCAAAGCGAGCGATAGTGAGTGCGCGTAGTGGTGTGATGTGGAGGGATCGTACTGTGTAAAATGCGATGATTGTTTTTCATTAACATTTTTTTACACACACACATCCAGACATGTTTGAGCGATTAATAATTATTAATTATACGTTGTTGTGGTTTTTAATAAGTTTTCAACAGTTAATTAACATTAGGAAAGGTCATTTAATTGCCATTTTAATAATACGATAATGCAAAAGACAAAGCAGCACGACGACACAACAACAAGAGAGTTTAATAGTTTCGCTGGTTGGCTTGTGCATTTATATTATTAACGCAAAGATAATTTCCATGTCAGAAAAGTTGAAGTAAAGTAGTAATCGGCAAGGCAAGGTTTGGCACCACCATCACCAGCACCGGTGGTGGTGCTTCAGCGAGTCCGGACAACGTCCGGTTCCGGGCAGATCAAAAGGCGGGCGCCTGTAATTAAATACACTATAGCGCATTAAATTATCCTCGCATTGTACGACGGGACTGTACACACAATCACCGTGGACATCACATATGCACAAAGCATTCCTCCCTTAATGAAAGACCATTAGGTAAAACGTTTCAGAGTGGTACGCAAACATTATACTCTCTCCGCCGGCCACCATGTCCGTTCGTCCTCTCAATATGCAACTCCAGAACAACACGACCACCACCCTCATTTACTTTTCTAAACATTCAAGACTCGCTTATTAATTTTACATTTTGTAAAATACGAGAGTTGCTACATTTCTCTTCGCCAGTACTCTTCTACACTTGCATCGCATATTGCAACAATATTATTGTTGCATAAGTGAATCTTAAGTTGCGTCTTACAATATATTCGTATATTATATTGTATATCTACGTGCGGAACAAGGTAATAATTTGTCAAGTCCACTCTCATTTAGTTTTCTATTAATTAATTTTACATTTTGTGTAATACGAGCGCACCAGTACTCTTCCTCCCTTGCATATTGCAACAATATTATTATTGCATAAGTGAATCTTAAATTTCGTCTTATACAATATATGTAGTGGTATATATATTTACGTGCGGGACAAGGTAATAATTTGTTAAGTATATAAACGCTTTCAACTATGTTGTAAATATATTTAGTAATAAAGTTAAAGGAACAAAGGGTTCTATTCTGTTAGAAGTATACTTGCGCGCGAGCGCGAGTCAAGTGGAAAAGGCGCACAGCATATACACACACATATCTACTGAGACTTCTTGAAATAAGCAGACGAATGGCTATTACAATGATTAACTGCTTAGGTATAAATCATTCCATTATTTTAGCTTAACTTAAATGTTGATATGTTTCACTTGAAGCAGCTTGAATCGCTGCCAAGATTTATCATAATAATATGCAACGCAATGAACATGTGTGTGTGTATGTGTATGTATGGATGATGGTGGAATAAAAAAACAACAGCATGCACACACATACACAAAACACCGAAGCGATTTACTCGCTCTTAGAGCAACATGTGTAAAGCATTTAGTCCTTTTGAAGGCTTTTATGTTACTATACTATTTTTTCTTTGCTCCGCGCTCGTCGCACGCTTCTCCTCCAACGAGCGAACGAACGAATATTTATCGACTATACGTTGAAAGCTATTCGTTTTACAAATTAGTGCAGTTATATGAAAATATCATCTAATAACGGAGTGAAAAGAAACGAGTTGCTGGGTTGTGTGTGTTGGCGAGGGGCGAGGGAGGAAGAAAATAAGTTAAAAGGATTGTTGCTTTAATGCATTCGTATGAGTTATTATTTTATTAATAGAGAAGGATATCGTTGTTGCGAGATGTATGTGTGTGTATGCGACTAGCAGTGTAGCTTTCCAAGTCTGGCTAATTAAATGGAGCGAGATAAACAGCGAAAATTCATTAATATTCATTCCTCTTTGTCTCTTATCTTGTCTTCTATGCTATGACATATAGGTATACTTATAATAATCTCTATTTATATTCCATTTTGAATTTTCAATGCGAAATAAATTCCTATTACCAAAACTAAACGAAAACTAATATTATTGTTTGCTCAAACAACTATTTCAGAAAACTTTATTATTTTCCATTAATGCATTGAACCAGAACCAGAATAATATTTTTTATATACATGCACACGTATCAAACGTCCTACTCGAAATACGAATATATGTACATACAATACGATAGAAAAACGAATCGTTATTATTTTTAATTTCATTGCAATATGCAATATATGTAGTATGTATAGTGCCTACTATATAGTATTATAATACATAGATGTAATGAATGTGTCTGTACAATATTATCAATAATTAATTTTCTAAAATTATAATACGTACACATTAATAGAATGGGAAAAGACATTTCTTATTTAGCGTACTAATCGAGTGGAGTCATTAAAATTAATTGGTTAAAATCTAAAAGTCCTGTTAAGAGTTGCTGCGCAATTACTTATAACAATTTAAGAACCAATTAGTTTTATATAATAACGTGAAGGTCGTGCACGTTTGTCGACGACGACGATGTCAATTAATATTTAAATGTAATTAATAATAAATTATAAATTCATATTTGATGCGTTCTCGCATCGCACGAGAAGAACACAGGATAAAGAAGAAGAAGAAGAGGGTGGTGCAGACGAAGAAGTATTGATGTCATGTCAACCTTTCTTCTAATAAGTTTCCTTATTAATAAAACGTACGTATGGTTCACACACACTCGCATACAATACACACACATACCGCGTCTATAAAATAATGAATTGCCATATAATTTACTTAATAGTCATATATATTCATACATTGCCAGTCGCACGGCGCCTTCAATACATTATTATATTGGGAATGGTTAATTATCATTGACAATCAGCACGTTGCCAATCGGAAAGCAATATTATATTAGTAGACATATAGATGGATTGATAAATTCTAATGATGTGCAAAATTATTATAATATTGGCGTACTAAAGCAACAAAATCCCAAAAAAATGATGAAATTAAATTTTTGCCAAGAAAAGGGGTAATGTAAAACATGCTTTTTTTGCTATGTATAAATAAGACAGTATGTATAAGTAATTTTCATAATTATTGGAAATATTTAATTATCACATTGCAAATCGCCAAACGATTTTTCATTATATATAGATTGATAATTTTTTAATGATGTGCGGGATTATAATAATATTGGCGTTTTCTTTGCTGCTGCTGCTATTGAAGCAACAGAATCCTTAGATAAATCAATTAAAAATTTTTTCAGGCTTCAATAGATTACGATTAATTTCGTTGTAGGAGTAAAATATTATCAGATAATTAACGTTTTCTTCTTTTGTTTTTTTCCTCCCTGAGTAATTAATAAATTGTGTGTGCGCGGCGGCAATATTTTATTTAAAGCTATTTTGCCGCCACCGTCGAATTGATGTAGTTACAAACATGTGTTAATCAAAATGCGTCGTTGTCGTCGTCGTCGTCGTCGACGGCAGCGTCTTAAAGTTGCGTTATTTTGGGCCCGATTAAAGCGGAAAGTCCTATATCACATCCGCCGAAGGAGACTAATAGCTAGCTACCACCGCACCAACCTTCGATTTCCCGGCTTCGCTATAAAATAAACTTCCCGAAAAGTGGAGTAAAAAAGAGCGCGCGAGCGCCTCTTTAAATTCCACTTTCGTTTAGTCTGCTTTATTGTTTTTCTTTCGCAATTTATACGCAAAGAAAGCGCATCAGGAAATTATCCTACACCAGCCGCACATCTTCTTTTTATTATTGTATTTAAATAATAAATAAGTTGAATACTATGCGTAGTATTATATTTAAGTTCGATATAATTGTGTAAGACTTTAAATTGTAGTACTATATACGCTCAAAACGAGCGAGTTGAGCCAGTTTTTAGCGCACGAAAAGCAAGACGACGACGACTTTTATTCTTTTGTGTGCTGTGTGTATGGCAGCGCGAGCAAGAAGCGAGAATGAGGAGAGAAGACGAGTATATATATATATAAGTTGAGTGGAGCTAACAATTCGAGAGATGACATAATAAAATGCTTGTTCATCAAAAGTTGTAATTAAACCTGTATCTAATTATCCTGTAGCTAATTAAATATCTAACCGCAACAAGATTCGCTGAATAAAGGCATCCTTATAAAACTAAACTACGTAGAGTAGTAGACGGGAGAAACGAGGCAATTCTGACGTACTGTTTATCCAACTTTCCTGACAGTTCAAAATCCAATAAATGTTATAATGAGGCGCTTTATGTATATTTACGGGGCTCCGCGTATAAACGAGTCAGATACTCCATTTATAATCTATTACGCAGACTCATAATTAGTTTCTCGTTTTAATTATTAATTAAGGAGAGAGGTCGGTTTATTAATTGTCTCTACCACTACTATCTTTCCACCATATTTCGTGATTTATTTTATCAATTTCGTTCTCAACCCAATATGAAATTCTCAACAACAACAACAACGGCTTGTGTTGTGCGCGCTGAAAAAACACAATTAAGCCATAATTAAAAACAATAATTTCCGAAATCGATTTAAAATAATTAACGTAGTTTTCTTCACCAACACAACACAACACAACATCGTCGACATCATTCTATGTATAGACTTCTCAATCTCAAGCGTAGATACACATTCATGCTCACATAACACACACACACACACACATACATACATACATACACACACAACCCTCTTCTTCCTCCCTTGAGCTTCGTTAGTGAATTCCTTGTGTTGTTCGTTAGTTAATTCCTTCGTTAAAGGAAGTAGACGCGCATGCACCGAAAATATTTGCAGCCACTAATGAACATTGTTAGGCAATATATTAAATAACAGTTTTGCCAAAGCCAGGCGAGTGCATCATGCAAAAACAAACGTTGAACATCGGCACGGCTTTTTCGGACACATTATTATTATATTGCGGGCGAGGAACACAAGAAGGAACACAACGATGAAGGTCGACAAGTTATGGGGCATCTGGTCTGCTGCCTTACAACCTGCTATTTACCTTATATTTAATCGCTTATTAAGCATAATTTGGATAAATCAAAATTGTCTGGCGCTTGGTCTTTACATGTTCGTTTTTTTCCTTCTCTGCGTCGTCTTCGTCCTTATTATTGTTGTGTTGGTCGGATTCGAACTCACGAAGAGGGGTACACAGGTATAGAATTATCCTCCGCGCGCTGGCTGGAATGCAAGAAGAGAAGAGAAATGATTTATTAATTTATTCCTTCGAATCGATGAATACTTTGAATTTTATATTATCTTCTATTTGTATCGCGCGTGTATAGGAAGGGGGGCGAACTAAAGAATTCAAAATTTGTGTCTAATTGGCTCTGCTCTAACTACACCAACAACCATTTATTAAATCAACCTTCATGAATTATTAATAATAATTGACTTACACAAATTAATTCCGATTGATTTGTAACTTTACACCGATAAACAGTATAATAATCATTTATTTTAATAGATCACTGTGAGTGGTGCGATGCGTTCTTGCTTGTTATATTATAATGATTAATTTTTTTTTACCAAAAAATGATTTAATGTAAAATAGGCTTTTTATTTTCTTAGCTTATGTATTCATGAATTACTAATAATTGGCTTACACAAATTAATTCCGATTGATTTGTAACTTTACACCGATAAACAGTATAATAATCATTAGATAGACGTTCGGGCTTGTTATATTATAATGATTAATTTTTTTTTACCAAAAAATGAGGTAATGTAAAATTGTCTTTTTATTTTCTTGCTATGTACAAATAGCATTATAATAATCATTTATTATAATAGATATAGATAGTGGTGCGATGCTGCGCTCTCTCGCTTGTTATATTTTAATGATCCGCGTCCCTTCTTTCAATACTTTAACTAACAACACCAACAACTACAACATGTACACATAGTTAGAGTATAATGAGAGATAATACGAGATTCTTTTTAATTAAATATTATGTGTCAAAGGAATTAAGCGGTTAGTGGAACACACATAATAATTATATCATCAAAAGGATGACGATGATGATGATGTGGATGGAGTGAGAGAGAGAGCGAAACAGGGATTTTGCATGCCGGGATATAAGACAAAGGGACTGAAGGTGTGCATTGCACATAATTGTCTGAGATTTGTTCACTGTATATATATATAGTATACGGTCTGATAACGTATATATGTGTGTGTGCGGAGTGCCCTATTCGAGATAACGTGTTCAACAAGACTTTAATCGAAATTGTTCGCATTCCAGGATGTCTAAGGCAAACCATCAAAACCGCTTATATTGCTCTCTTCTTGAACTCACTCGCTTCTCCTGCTGCTCACATCACATATGATGCTTGCTCCTCACACACACATATATTCTGTACATACATGCAATTTTACACACAGAGACGAATTTATATGCAATGTCATATAAAAACAGACAACACACAATTTTTATTTTTAATATAAATGCAATTGACGTTTTAAATTGAAATTAAAATATAAAGTGATATTTAATAGAAAACTTCAAACGGCACCGTTTTTTTTCCATGCCGCATTGCAATTACTGGTAATTGAAAATTCAAAAACAATTAGAACGTAACACAATGTGTGCACAATTTTTTTGCGCGCCCCTCCCCCCGAAAACATGATTACCTATTTTCGTTTTTTAGCAAATGATAAAACATTGAAAATGATTGTCCGTACTGTGTGTATGAGAAAGTTTGAAAAATTAATTTCACTACAAATAAAAAAAATGTGAAATTATATTCCCTCCCACCGCCGAAAACAAGATGTTTTTAGAATTTAGCAAGAATACAATATGGGAACGTTTGAAAAATTAGTTTTTTTACGTTTTTTTGTTCCAAGCGCATAATGATTAATAATAATAATAAAAAACTGTGAAATTATAGGGTTTTTCGGTCTGCCTGGTACCTAGAAAATTTTGAGAAAATATTGATTTAGTTAAATTAAAGTCACGACTTTACATTAACTTAATCACCCAGACGAGGCCTGGAAATTAGGTACTATACGAGAAAAAAATTAGATTAAAAACGTGCTTTAATTAATATTTATATACCCAATAATATATATAGAAAAAAAAACCATTGCTAGATTTTGTAACATTTTGTAGCAATAATTTAATCAAAAGATAGATATATTTTTTATCATCACGATCGTTCCAAATAAAACGCACTGCGCTTTATTATTGTTGATTAAATCAGATTATGATTGAATAATCTTGGACCACCCTGAAATCGTATAAAAATGATAATGCCATCGTATGTTAAATTTGGAGCAAGGATAATGGCATTTGACTAGCTGGCAATAGTTTACTACTTCCTTCAAATGTAGCAGATATATCAAATGCATTGTTACAGTGGTTTCCAACTAGTGGCACACGTAACTGTATAAGGAAAAAATCGTTGCTTTATTAAAATTTCATTCAACACTAGAATTTTTTTTGATGAATTTTAAGCATTTTTAGAAATTATCTAGTTTATGAGACAATTACTTATTCAATTAGATTGTTAGAGACTACGAAGAGTACTAAGGTTGTGCTGGAAATCCGAAAATGTTATTGAATCTTGACATCAAGTTGGTTTTGCTAAATTTGAGATCAGAAAAAATAGAAATATCGGATGCTTTAGTACAGTGGTTTCCAACTTGTGGGTCATATACCCTAGTACTCAGCAAAATTTGTTGTTTTGTCATTCAATACCTACTTTAAAAATTTTAAATTTTGTTTAATCTCCACTGATTTCTATGGCAATTTTTGAAATTCTGTATCTTTAGGACAATATTGATTAAACCTGAGGCGAGGAATGTAAAAAGATTAAAGATTACTACGTTATTTGCTACCAACAGCCGAAAAGAGATCAATTTGCTGCTGTTTAATGTTTACAACCAAAATTATTCATCGTTTAATCGAATTTATAACGACGTAAGTGATTTAAAAAGTTTTAAGTGATGCAGAATCAAAATTCAGCGCGATATCATCAAAATTTCAAGCATCGATCGTGGAATTTTAATATACAATGTAATTAATTAGTAATTATTTGTCGTTTTGCCAATGTTCCTGCATGAATATTAATTGGCAAGAGATTGGACATAATGTTTTACACAATATTTATTACTACACGATGTGCGTGAAAGAAGACCAAGAATATACGTATAGAATGTATAACGAAATATAAAAAATCGTCGTGCTGCATCGCTCAGCTTTGTAATTCAAACAACTTATTTCCATTTGTCATTCGTTAAATAAATGTTTTGATCTTATCTATTGGAACTTTATTAATCAGATGCATTAAAGCGACGCTCCATCTCTTTTTCTCTGCATCTTGTTTACACCCATCATTTTTATTGAAGGGAATTATTCAATGATATAATTTGCCGCATAAAAAGCGATTTATGTTATTTTATTATCGGGTTGGAGAGAAAGAGGGAAAAAATACGAAGCGAAAAAAAAGGTGGTAGTAGGTAGAGTATAGTCGCAGTAGCAGCAGCAATGGGAACGCGAACGCAAAACTTTTCCAATCAATGTTAATTGAAAAGGACAAGTGTTCTTTAGTATCGCCTATAAAAAAAATTCTAGCGCGCGTAGGAAATGATTAAATCAATGTTTTATGATACGAAATCAATTTTGACATATGAGTTAGAGTAGTAGTTATTGATACAAAATACGACACGTCTAATAAATCACAATCATACATATAGGCAAGTCCAGTTTTTTTGCCTTCGCTTACATACATCCATCCATACATACATACATACATACATACATATTTCTTTTTCCGAACGAACACACGTTCATGAGTATAAAGACATCACCAGCAGCTACAACATTAGCACACACTTCACATGCGTGACAATATTTCGTATACTCACTACTACATACTATATATGATATCTTTTTTTCTTGCACCGCATCATCCTCCATCACACACGCAGCATTCAACTTGTTTAACGTGTTAATCAAACGTCTTACCATAAGCAGCGTACACTCTTCAATATTAATTATGTGAATTACTTTATAAACTGTCAGAGGTTGTAAGCGCGCTTGCTGGCTGGCTGGCTGGCTGGCTGCATTCTTTATTGAAAAGTGAAATGTATGTCGTATGGAATTTTTATTTTATTCATATTTTTTTGCAATTATAAATGCATTTTAAAGTACAATACTCTAAGCGAGAAAGTACAATCAATAAAAATTTTAATTAATTGTTGCTTATTCACATACGAAAATTAAAAAATAATTATACAGTATATTGCAAGGAGTGTTTTTGCCTAAAACTACACCTCGATATTGATGTAATAAAATTTCACAACGAGGAGAATATAAAAAACGATAAAGTAAAGAAAAATCGTTCAATTTATTTCACTTGTAATCGCTGCCGCCTCAGGTTCCACTCTACTGAAATTATTTCAAGTTTATAAAAAGTTTTGTGCGCAAACTTTTCGTCCGATTAAATCCACATACTATAACGTTTTTAAATAATATACGGATGGATGTAGTAGCGTATCATTCACAGTTTTAGCCAGAAATTTATTTACGGATTATAAGACGCACCTTAATTTTTAATTGATAAAAATTTGTTTTAAAGCTGACTGAACTGGTCCAGGAATAGGCCCACAGGTTGGAAGCCGATATATATTCGTATAGCAGAGATTATGCTTCGTTTTGCTTTCAAGATCAATTACGCAATAAATAAAAATGCATGTCTGAAAATCCAATTAGCGAATCCGTTAAAAATTAACTCGCCTATATAAGATAAATCAATCTCGTTGGCAAGTAGCACACATTCTTATCATTGCTGCCGTTGTATTCTTTTTTTATTTTTTGTTTTTCGGGCACGATAAATTTTAATTTTGAATATGAACAAAAAAAACACACACACACTGGCAATATGCAGAGAGCATTTTCATTGTTTGATTAGTAAAATAGCTGACTTACACTTTTATGCCAGTGATTTTGTTGAATCGAATGCCATTGTAAAGGTGTAAGTAAATATGTTTTTGTTCTTTGCCAATCAATTGTACGATTGAATATAATTGAAAAATAAGCTAACATGTGTCATTCTTGGTAAATTCTCAAGCAAAGGCAACAACTAACACTTGGGCTTTGTGTTAACGCAGATTAATATTTATGGGCTATAAGATTAAATTTATGCTAATGCGCTTATTACGACTTTGCACACACGCTCACATATACGTACACACACATTTTTTTGTAATTCATTTTACACGCACATCAACAGCCAGCCAGCACAGCAAGAGAAGAAGAGATTTTTGATACACACACACATACACACAGCAACGACGATGACGCTCTGCTCAAAAACATTCCTTCTTTGTAGATTACAATCAATATCCTATTACCCGTTTTGCTTCAACACACTTTTTCAACTTGATTAACATTGTAGTTTTGTACCAAGGCAGCGCGAAGAGAGAAAAAAATTTTGTGTCGAGGAGGTATGAAGGAGGTTAATGACTTAAATGGAAGACAATATCTATGAGATTTCACGCTGAATGATCCATAATGATGCGGTGGTGTCCAAAGGCGGGGAACTTGAAGGAGAAGAAAAGTTTTTCGTTTTATGCTTGGCCGAGAACCATAACGTCACCTCTCACAAACTTTAACATATTCTTTGTATTCACTTATATACTACAACAGGCATCAGAAAAAGCGAGTGCGGTGTTTTATTACAACATTCCGCGTCCGTTCGTCCGTTCGCATTTCAGAAATTATAAAATCATGTGCAACGATTTATATCATCGTACAAAGTTTGTTGTCTTCATTACAACAACATTACATTGGCAGGTTGTTAGAAGAAAGCAGGTGGAAGTGGTGGTGGTGGTGCACCGTTCCAAGTTTCATTTCTTCCAAGTCATTCTCTTTAATTCATATTAAATGGGCTTTGTTTGGTTGCTGTTGCCGTTCGTTGTGTTGTGTAAGGGCACGTGTTACAAATTACTAAATATAATTTGTGTCGAATTAGTTGAATAAAAAAATAAATACATATAACCGGAATCGATTAATTTCCAACATCGCATAAGATAAGCGCGCGCGATATAACAACACACAATACGAAATTATCCTCAATTATAACTGGATAAAGATATTGAGTAATGTGGAGATAAGTCACTCAGCGTGTGGGAAGTTAAGGCAGGCGAACGAGCCACGTTGTTATTGTTGTTGTTGTTGTTGTTCAGTATGGAAATTCTGATGTCGTGAAGCGTAACGTTAAGGGGGTTGATACATAAAAAGCGCACAAGCAAAGTAACTAACTAACTAACTAACACATACAGCACAGCGGCAGCGCCAGATAAATTTGTAATAAATAAATCTACCTGTGCATTTAGCGGAGCAATAAACTAAATTACCCCCGGAATATCATTAATTGTAAAGTCACATTAATCTGACAGAGGCTGGATGCTGCTGTAATTGCTTTGCAAAATGAAAATGAAATGCTGTAATTATCTATTTATATTGTGGACGAGGAGAGAGAGAGATTGTGCACCAATATATGCCAGGGAATTTCATCCGTGCAGTGGTGGCTTTTTGTCAGCTATAACCGACAACAATACAAATTGCATACATGAATTTATTGCATCCAAAAAATTTATCGCATCGCGTTTGCTTAACTTTATCATAATTCTCATTGTGCACCATCTCTATTAATCATAAATGTTTAGCGATTTATCTTATATACTAATATTTACTGTACTTTACTACAGACTATAAGACGCAACGTTTTGTGGGTGTTTTAGCAATTTCGTCCCATTGGCATTATGCAATGCCACATTTAATTTAAACATCTAATAACATAAGTTTGATGAATATATAGGTAGTTAGTTTCAACTATCACTTCTACTACACATATTCTAATTGAAAACTGATTAGATGAGTGATGATTGAAACACACAGCGCGAGTATTGAAAGTCAAATTTTCGAGATTAATGACCACAACAAATATATGTGCTAAAAACCCCAACGGCTACAATAACCGCCACGATAGCTTCCTCATCATCCTCACAAATAAATCGTTTAGCACACAGAAAAAAAGATCATTTGGTCGCCCACGTGAAAAATTTATCAATACGCTAATGATAATGATGGGGAATCGAATATTTGTCTATTCAAAAAATGCGATATGGCCGCAAGCTGTTAGTTAACTAAGTGCGAAGATATTAATTAGACAATCATTCATTTCTGGTATAAACCATGTCCAAATTCCATTATATTTCAATCACATTACATCCTACGATTACAAGATTCGCAAATTTTCATTTCCTAATTGCACATTTCGTCCATTCATCGGCGGCGATTTGTTTTGTTTTGTTGCACTCAATTGATCGATCGGGACAAGGACGACGAGATGAAAACACTCACACAATATTTCGATTATCAAACAATAAATTACTATTATTAATAAAAAAACCGTTGAATATTTTAAGTTATAAAATCGACCGATCGCATAATAAATCGTCCGATTCTTTTTCATTCTTTTTGCTAAAAGTGAAAAACATTGATATTTCTTAATAAAAACAGACATTTTTATAGCAAGAGTAAAAAAAATCACAAAATCGTTTAATCCGTTAAAAATCGTCTGATTCAATTCAATCAGGTATTATTATTGATCGATCCGGACGACGACAAGATGAAAACACTCACCCAGTATTTAGATTATCAAACAATTTAACCGATAATAATAAATTACTATTATTAATAATAAAGACATCGCGGCTGTGATTATTATGTTAAGTCATAGCAAATAATAGCTTGTACTAGGAATGTATAATAGAATAGAACAAGAAAAGTTATATGAATTAGTTTGGAATGGAAAAAAAACAACAACAACAAAACAACAATATAATAAAATTATAACAATTTCTATATTATTCTTCATCATCGTATTAATAAAGTTATATTTGAAAAGCTATATAATTTATCATCATCCGATGACATGGCTGTATTAATTGAAACTTTATATTACTGTAACTTAACAACAATTAAAATAAAATCAATCAAAAAATATATATTTAAAAGCAAAGAGAGACGAGGAAAAAAATACATCATTTCCTATTATAACCAGCCTGTTGCACGGCGCTTATGACGTTTGATTGCACATATTTACAAACTGTTGATTCAAATAATTTATTCGAGATCTATTAACAAGTAATTTGCTTTTAATTTCATAATCAATTTACCATACTCTATACTCTATATATCTATTTAAATATATGCGTGCGCGTTCAATTAATTCACCTCTTTTTTTCTACCATCATCATCATTATTATTTATTAAATGACAAATTTGCTGCGCGCTTTAATCATCCGGCAATACATATTATCGTCATTAATAAGCGCGCGCGCGTATACACAAGATACGATTTCTCATCAATCCGATGCTGCGTGATGGTTTTTTTATATTCTTTCAATACGCAAATTGCATACATTTATGCATGAAATTAATGGCATGCATTCTCCGTATCAAGTTCACGTTGTGGAATTAAAGCATTTATCTTACTCCTTTGCTTCACGCGCGTGTCAATAACTGAGAAAATGCTTTGGTTATGATATAAATGTTCATCTAATGTAGTTTTAGCAATGTCTGGTCAAATATTTGTGAGTGATTTTGGATCTTCAACATTTGGACTTTCCACATAATGAAAAATTCTCTTCGGACCCAATTTTTAGAAACTGATTTTTCTCAATAAGTCAAGATTAATGACATATTTAATACAAAGTACATCTGAATATAAAAATTGACCTCACCATTTGAATTTTTGACCCGCATTTTATTTTATACCTAAATGTTTAGCAAATTTGGATTTTCGTAGCGCCAAACATTTTTTGAATAATTTAGAAAATAAAGGTCTTTAACCAAAAAGCTATTTGATTAAAAATTTTTATGTACCAACAGAATATTTCATAAAACAGAAAATTTAATTGGGACATTAATGTATTCCCAATATCCAGTTTTCCATTTTAGAATAAAAGCATATTTATCTTCTTCTCTGTGCTGCACGTGTCAATATCATTTTTGTCTAGTATAAATCCGCCAAATTTCATCAGCGATTAAAGTGCGCGCGCTTTTATTTTCTAATTTTATCAAATCTAATGTCTACATCTGTGCCTGGCTTGGTGCGCGCTGTAATTAAGTCCTCCTCGCGCAGCACTTAAATTATTACACACAAAAGATGTGTTTTAATGAAATCCTCTCTCAAAATGTTCGAAATTAAATTTTTATCGTGCGATGATGGATAAATATGACGAAAAACTATAGATATACAGTGGGTTTCATTCAAAGGTATACATCTAGGGAAAATACTAAAAAGGTATATAGGAATGGAACGCACTGTATATTCGACAATAACAATAATAATTTACCGCTACGTTTCGTTTGCAACACAACGAAGCAATTTTTTCCATCGATGGATGGATGATATTGTTTTGCCGGCCTTTCACATTTAAATGTATTTTTTCTGCGCTTTTCGAGTAAAAATTGAATGATGGTTTGGGATATCAATTCGTGTTTCCATAAAAATTCAATAATACCTTATGTTATTAATAAAATTGTGGATATGGAAAACAGAAAGGGTCTTCCACCCCTTGGCTTTTCTCTCTCCCGCCGAACGAACTGAATTAAATTCGGAGCACCTCTCTATGTCCGGCTCAATTTCCAATTTCTCTCTCTCGCTCCGTCTTTTTTTCCCGTGCACTGCTACCCACTACTACTAGTGTGTTCTTGGCCGCATAAACAGCGAAGAAAACCATCCATCTCTCCGCACACACACACATATATACACACATACACCCCAATATTCCAATATCTCCGAAGAAGAGAAAAAAAACGAACGTTGTAGTAGACGCACACACACACACACCGCACCGCTTCTTCCCCGATATACGTGCGCTGTAAGGGGGTTGAGGCAAAGGGGTGAATGCAATATAGTGGCCTATATAATATGAAATGCCCATCTCATACTTCTTGATGAAAAAATAATATTCTGCATAACAAAAAACAACCTTCAAACTTTTCTTAAATTTTTATTTAATAACATTATGTATATTCTGAATATAAATTGAATAGGAGAGAGGGTAGATGTATATGTCTATCATCAAACTAATAAACTAGATTGCTTATTAAAAAATATATACTTAGGTATATTCTTTAGCGAGGGTAATAAATTATTATACCTTACCTAACTACATATTTCAACTAGGATAAAATATTCTTAGAAAAAGTCACTAATAAAAGTATTTGTCCACTAATTTTATCTAATCATTTGACAACAAGATCGTAAAACGAATGATTATTAAGACGAACAATTCGTAAGACGAGTATGTTTTTGTAATTCGCGAATAATCGAATATCGAATGCAGCCAAATCTGGTATAACGAATTTTGCTAACGATTAGTCCTTAAGGACTATTTTGAATGGTGTCACAACAATGTGTAAGCGTTTGTGCAGGTAAATACGGTGCGATTCATATGTTTATGACAATTAGTGTAGATTAAAAGTATATTTAATTTAATCAGATAGATATAGAGAAAAAATTAAATTGAAAAATGATGGTAAGTGGATGGAATATAGTGACAACATATCCTCTCTACTACTACTACTACAACAACAGCACAACACACAACAGCGGCAAACAGTGCACAAGTATTATTAAATTTCTCGAGAGACTATTGTTCTACTACAACTATCAAAATACAAAATTTAATTTAGTTTTATATGCAAGTGGTGTAATGTGTGCCACCCTGTCATGTCCCATCTGTTTCAGTTATGGTCCAATAGTACGATGACACCCTTAATGAAATCAAAACGACGCGGAAAACGCAATCAAAATAAATTGGTGCGGGTGCGCGGGCCGCTGAAAACATTCTCTGTTAAAATTACGGGTTTTAGCTTTGGCATATTGCTCTCATAACGGTTGTTGGAGAGATTTTCAATTGATTTTACAGGTCAATTATAAAAGTGCCGAGGCAAAACGTTTATATGCATGTGTATGTGTTCGTGTGTATATGTGTGTGTATGCAGAGGGGTAGAGAAAGAAACAGCTGTTCGAATTGGTTTCAAAAGAGGGTTTCGTACATGCATGCAGCAGCAGCATGACCCCTCTCTCTCGCCTTCTCTTGATTAGGCTGCTACTTAATTAATAACAGCTACATTCAACCTTCACCCACCCCGCCCGTCCACCACCGCACCACCGCACCGCACTGCTTCATTTACATATGCGCCGCGCGTGTATTTTAATATTTCCCTTTTTCGGACGCATCGCACTATGTATAGCACATGTGGAAAAAATTACGTGATGCTTCAGCCTTATTTTCGTTGCTACTGTGTATTTTTGCGAATGGATATGCACAGATAACGTTTCGCCCCCCCCAGAAAAAAATATGTTTATGTTTAATTCTTGCTGTGTTGTAAAATCACTTTGTGATATGCGGATGTTGTTAGCGCAAATTAAAAAATTGTTTTTGCCACCCCTTTACTCGTTTTTCAACGGTGTGGGGAAAAATATCGCGCGTATAAATGTTCAAGCATGTTTTATATATATGAATTTGTCGCTATATTACATCTAACATATATTATTATCTTTACACGAATAACATTTCAACTTGATTAAATTCATTTCATTACATTTTTTATTTTAATTTTTCTAAAATGAATGCAATTTTTATAAAATTAATCAATTAAATTATTTATAATTTATAATTTTTTTATCTAATTGGTTTGTTATTTAATTTAAATTGCCTTCCGCCACTGACAAAATGTTTCGTGTTAATTTAACGAACGAATGCTGTTTTATACCGAGCTTAGATAGAAGCAGCAGCAAAAGAAGACGAAGAAGAAAAAATAGAGAGCACAACATTTAACGTCACATTAAATGTTTTATGTTGATTTAATTAATTTAATGTATTTTTCAATTAACATAACATTGTACGTAGCAGCAGAAGAAGACGAAGAAGAAGAGTGGTGTGCATGCACATCTAACTGAATTACCTACTTAGTGAATTAATTAATTATCATTTTATTTAATGTGATGAAATTTTCTTGAAACACATCTAATACATAATTAATTTCGCTTTGGTACGCTCAAAACAAAAAAAACCAAGGCGACAAATTTCAACCGGACTTTGAATGCAACATACTGTATATATTCCATAGAATTATTACAATATGCAACCGGGCAACACAACACAACATATGTGTTTATTATTTTGATTAGTAGATTATTATGTTAATTTAATGGACGTTGGCAATGTTTATAACAAAACCTTTTATTATATTAGTATATTAGTCGAATTAATTTTGTATGGAGCGCCAAGTGGTCGTTTGGTCGGTGGTGGGTCGGTCAGTCAGTTAGTTGTTGTTGTTGTTGTTGTTGATTTTAGTTGCGCGCACAAAATTTCGTGTTTATATTATTATTATTATTATTAATTCCACATATATTATACAAAATATTAAGTTGCATCATATTTTGCAAAAAGCCGAAAAATTTTTTCCGTACCACACCACCAAAATCAAACCGCAAATGCATTTTGTTGCGTATACATTACAAACATGCGGAATGCAACAACAACAACAACAAACAACAAACAGCAGTGGATGATGATTTTTTTTATTGTAATGAAGTTATCACATTATAGTATTAAAATGCAATGCGTTACATTTACTCTACACAAAGAGGTGTGGCAAAAGGTACCAACTACAGGATACAATCAACACCTAGCTCGTGTTTTGTTTTTCTTCTTCTTCGTCTTCTTGTATTATTGCCCGACTTTCTTTCACAGTGCAGTATGTGTTTTTTGTGTATACGTAATGAACCAGTTGTTGTGTGATTTGAGCCGGTTTTAATGACTTGGTCCTATCACCTGATTCCTCTTACACTGCACTGCACTGAGGAGGAGACAAGTTCACATCTCTTCTTCTTCTTCTTCGTCGTCGTCTTGTGAAGTTTACGCTTATCTTGTTTCTGTGCTCTGTTATTACGCTTGACTTACTTACAACTTGTATTCTTTATTAAGTGGATGAATGGAAGGTCTTTAACACAAAGTACACTTGATATTATAATGATAATATTATATATAAAACTTTTTTTAAGACGACGCGCGCGTTTTCAAACTTATCGATCGCGCATTATTTAATACACACAGCGGCTTAGAAATGTAAATATTTTCACTTTGAACGCGCTTACAATTATGGCTCGAGTGTGCTTATCAGATTAGAAATCAAATGTGCTTAACGCTTATGACTTGCTGGCAAAGAGACGAAGGAAAATAAACATTTCATTCTCACTTTTAAACATTAACACATTTAAAAAAACTTCTAATCATGACAGATTTAATAAAAAATTAAGCGTTGTTGTCAGTTTTCAATAAAACGTTTCAAGTTACAAAATCGGCCAATTACTTAAAAAATCGCCCGATCCTTTTCCTTATTTTTGGCAAAAAGTTGATACCTATTTTTTTATAAAAAGCAATTTTTATCACAAAATCGGTCAATCGGATGAAAAAATCGTTCGATTTGTTTTCTATTTTTTGCCCGAAAAAAAAAAAGATCCCAAATATCTCCATCACCGAAAAATGCAGCGAATATTTACACATATTATTGTTAATTAATTTACTAACAGCGAATAAATATTTAACATGTTTGTTGTAGTGCGGGTTGTGCATTTTTTTGCTATACAATATAAATCACAAAAAATAATGCGCGTCATAAATTTATTTAGCTGCATTTTTACACGTTGTTGATGTGATGTATACGGTGGTAATACAAAAATATGATTTTGTTGCGTTTTGTAGCTGTTATCAAGTTAGATTTAAATTAATTCAACTTTCATCATCGTTAGAACAAGTTGGCACTACTTGGCATTGCCGGCAATAAATTTCATTAATTATCATTGCTTCATAAATCATATAAATGTTAGAGATAGAGATGTAGCAATAAAAATCCGACAATATGTGCGTGTAATTTATTGAAGCTGGATAATTTGAAGAAAAAAATATTGAATATCGTTTGATAATATTATAAAGATGTGAGAGCGGCAGCAGCAACACGTAGGCGGTCCTCCTTCTTTATCATCATCTCTCTTCTTATCCGTCGTTATATATATTTGGAAAACTTGTCTTGTGTGTCGGGGATTACTTATCATCATCGTCATGCAAAAGTGCCGCACTTTGAAGCAAGCAAACGCGCTGCACCACCACCACCAACACCACCGCCGCACCACAGTCGATTCGTTGCGCGCCGATCGAGCATGTTGATCTTTGCGTTCCACGCCACATTATCATCATCATCATCATCGTTTCGCCGCTTTTTTAACTCTGGCGTTCTCTCTTTTCAAACGTTCGTTCGTTTTTTAAGCAAACACTCTTCATCCATAACTCAACCATTAAATCTTCTTCAAAACTCTCTCTCTCTCGCTCTATACCTATATACATTATGTAAACGTATTAATTGCTTTGTAAACATTGACTAATACTCGTTGTTTTTTTTCACATGCCGCACTCTCATTGATTAATCCTTTTATTTGTTGTTTTTGTTGCAGGTGAGTGAGCGCCAAAATCATCGCACACAAACTGTACTGTGTAATTGTAGTCCGACGACAATCGAGTGGGTAAGATGAGAAATTTCAATATATGTACATTAACATTTCGAACCTTAGGCGTTCAAAGAACATATCAAGGGTTTTCGCGAGTCAAAATAATAATTTAAAAATCATTGAGAAAAATGTGAAAATGTCCTAGTTGCGATTCTCATTTCTATGAATGAACCTGGGTTTTCTAAAAAAACCTTACAGCTTAAAGAACTCAAATCAGTAATGAAATACCGATAAAATGTGAAATGCAACTACAGATAACAGAATGCAGCGAAATTTTAAGATTCTTAATGGAAAAAATAAAATGTCCTAGTTCCTAGGTTCCCTAAAAAATCTTATACCTTGAAGAGTTCCGCAAATCAATAAAGATTGAGTAGATTTTGAAATATGTTTGTTCCTAAGGTTCCTTAAAAAATCCTTATACCTTGAACAGTGTCCGCAGATCAATGACGATTGAGTACCACTGCATTAACATGGTTGCACACTATTACATATTTACTGGATGTAATTACATAATGAACATGATTAAAGAGACACGTTGGGGGCATTCGGAGAAAGAAAGAATACCAACGCGCTTGCTTGCTTGCTTGCTTGCTGCGGTTGTATACTATGTATGTAGAGTGAAATAATGGTATAATATCGCTTGCGGCTGAAATTAGTAATGATAGATAAAAGCTGGTATTATAGTATATTAATTTAAATGATATATGATTTATTTACTACACGTCGCGTCGAGCAGGGAGCTTTGAGGCCATTTCACAAATATAATAATGTCCAAGAAGCGCAGGTAAATGTGGTGCGACTTGCTTACTTGCTGGCTCGCTTGCTTGCAACAGGCTGGGAGAGGAGAAAAGCGACGAACGAAGGTCGAGGTCTATTCGTTTTCGGAAAAAAAAAGAAAAAAGAAAAGAAAAGAAAAGAGTCTCGCGCGCGCTCACTCTCTTCATCGTCGTCGTCGTGTCGTCTTCGCCTTTCTTTTCTCTCTTCTTACTACATTTCGGTATTTATGTTCGGGCTCTTTGACAGCCAGCGTGGATGTCGCTGAGTCTATTTATTCAATGTGGATTCAGATGACAATCTGGCATACCGTTGAGGTCAATGTTAGTGGTGGAAACATTTTCCTTTCACACCTTTTTTACACTATACCTACATACAGCCGTTTAGTTAGTGTTGTTGCTGTTGTTGTAGGAAACGAACTGAAAACAATTTTTTTTCGCAAAAGCGCGCGCTGTTTAATATGCAATCAAGGCTGTTGTTGAACTTAATCGCATGCTCAATTTGCAAATCATTTATCACAACTGATCGAAGATTTTGCTGCTTTTTCACACAACCGTTTGTCAATCAGTAAACGTTTTACATTTTTCGTTTCACCCATCGCGTTAACCGGGGTACAAATACATTATATTTCGTATAAAATAATAATTCATGAATCGACATAGCACAAGTACATACTTACGCTTTGAAGCAATTTGCGGTCGTCGTATAATAAGTTATTTGATATTACAATCATAAAAATATAATTGAATTGTAGTCGAAAGTAAAACGTCAGACAATATCTTAGATCATTTGTTAAACTCTCGAAGGAGGAGGAAACATTTTACTAAATTGATTCTTAAAACTTTCCATATCCTTCTAGCTAGCTGGAATTTTATTGCAAGCAGCATCTTTATCAATTTCGCGTATAAATTTTTCTTGCTGGGATCGATTTAATATTCAATATTTCGGTATGATGATGTAAATTAATAGACGAGCCATGTTAGATGTGCTTGTATGTATGTATAAATAGCGAAGGATTCTTATTATACGTAACATGGACATTCAATTAGTAAAACCACGGTATTTCATTAAGTGAAATTAATGAAGTGACGTCAGCGGTGGTTAGTCCAGGTGATTATCAATCATCTCCGAAGTGACGGTCCACCAAGGTTCATAGATGGCCGCATGCTGGGACTCCGACCATTTGGCCTCTGTCGTTATTCCCAATAAATCAATCAAAGCGCAATAAAAAAATAAAAATCTTTATACTATACATATATATATAGTCAGACACACTCGAGAGCTAAGAAGAGGGAAAATGAACATAAAAAACGCGCCTAGACTGTAACTCACTGCGTGTGCTAAGCATGGGGTAACCAGATTTTTTTATGGGAATTATTTTATATATATATACACTCAAATTCCTAACCTCCTTTCTTCTCGGTTGAAATACTTTACATAAAAGCCATTTAATCTAATGCATATAAAATTAATATTACTACAAATTTATATTTCTTTTTCTTCAATTGCAAATAATAAATCGTTTAGTTTGGTAATAATGTTTGAGACATAATTTTTTAAATAAATACCCGGTGTGTGTGCGTTTCGGTTTCGGCTTTAATTTGTTTATCAAACAGCCAAGTTAAATATTGTGCTTTAAACTTAAACCGGTGATTTTAAATATTTGGTCTTGTTAGACTTTTTATTGTCAATTTTCTTTTAATGCTCCGGCATAATCGTAACGACGCTGTAATTGTCGAATAAAACTAATAACTTAGTTATTTGCAATAAAATGAAAATGATTATTATCATCGCATAAATTGTTTAATTTCGCACACACGGAATTAAAGTATATTAAATATTGATATAACATATTATATGTAGTATTGAATTAATTGACTGGATGGATAGTAGTGAAATTGTCCTAAAGCAATTGATAACATATTAATTATAAACAGTTTTGATTTAATTACATTTATTACCTACGCTAAAATATATTTGTTAAAAAATGCTGTAATTAATAAAGAAGATTATATTTGCTATAAATACTCACGTGAGCCATAATAATAACAAAATTAAGCAATTGTAAAATAGTTACTTATATATCAAGGCATTAAGATGATATTTTTAATGCCAAGAGTGAAGATTCATTTATTCAGCGCACTTTAATGACTCATCTATCATTATTACACAGCAACCACTTACAATATTTAAAAATGATAAAAAATAGCAAATTATTGTGTGTGTATGTGTGACAAAAGAAGTATTCAATCATGAATTTATGAGAGTGTGTAAAAAATGCAAATTCAATTACATATTGTACAATAAGGTGATAATGAAAATTAAAAAGTGTTAAAAGTAATCGGAATATTATATTATATTTCGACAATACCACATTAACGATCTTAATTTATGGATTGTGTGATTGTGGAACAATAAAATTGTATTTTATGCCTATATAATAATATTGGAAAACGAAAATAAACTATATGTATACTAATAAAAAAAAATTGTTGCGTTATGATAAAACAATAGCGGGCGCGCATATTAAAGCGCGCGCGGTGCGGTGTGTGTGTAGGTAATAGAGAGACGGGGAGTAATTGTAGAATTTTTAATTAGCTGTCAAATGTAGCAAATTGTGCTTGACGGTTAATTACAATTATGAAATCGATATGGCCGAAAATTGCGCGAGCTGCTATCTACCTACCTCTACCTACCTACCTACAAGCCATTTAAAAAAAATAATAATTAATTAAAAAATATAATGCGCGCTTCGTGAAATTACGTTGGTAGATGGTAAAACTCATTTAGTTTTTTAATTAAGATTATAGCTATTTACTCACACACACACATATACATACATATACACTTTTTATCATACATATACCATTTTTGTTGTTGTTTTTCTCTTCATATAGGGCAGGGCGTAGGCTGAAATTCAGTTAAAGACTTGTCCTTTTCCAACAACTCAACACAACACACACACATGTTTGTTGCCCAATTTAATTTACGATCGAAGAAGAAGAAGAAGAAGAAGACAACATAACCAAAATTTTTTAATTTAGTTGTTATCGAGAAGGATGATGATGACGATTCTGTTTTAGAATGTGTATGTAATGTAACAACAACAATAATAAAACGAGCGTGAAATTTCTGACACACAGGAAGGAGAGCGAGCGAAAACGCTGCCGCAATCATTTCGTATACCCGTCGCCGTTGCGAATCGTTGCGCTTGATTCCAAACTACTGTACTGTGTGTGTATCATTTTCATCATTTAAAATCTAATAAATAACCTGCGGGGCAAAAACACAAACACACGAAAAAAAAACGCAGCGCCGGACAACAACAAGCACTGCAATTTTGTCTACCTGCTGTCTACTTAAGTCGCATTTAATTAGCATTTTTTGTCCTGTATTTATAACAAAAAAACACACACACACACAGAGAACGAAACGAACGAAAAACTTAAAAAGCAGGTGTAGTTTGTTGTATACGTATATATATGTATCTAAAAAGCAGGTAAAAAGCTTTAATTACAAACTATTGTCGTGCTTTTTTCTTTACTTTACATTTTTACGTTCCTTTTGTGTATTTTATGCTTAATTTAATATTACAATTGCTTTGTTATATTTGATAAAAAAAATGGTAAATACTTACTTTTATGTAAGTTAATTTTCGTTAATATAATAATAAGATATTGTGAATTTAATTATAAAATATAAAATATATGTATTATTGCAAAAACGGAATTTTATATATAATTTATTGAAGGCGTTGCTAATTAATTTTTGGCTAAATACTACACACACACACAAATATACATTAATTAAAATTTAATTAAACATTTCAAATTAAGTTTAGATTAATCAATATAATATATGGTATGTATAGCAAGCGCGCATAGCAAAGCAGCTAAAACGAAAAATGAAGCAGCGCGCATTAATTTGTGCATTAATTGATGATGAAATTTTCACGATGAATAGTTAATTAATAATATTGTAGATAAATAGATAAATTTTCACACACATTTTTGAGACTATTATGCTTACACGATGATAATAATTCGTTCGGGTCAATCGTTTTTTTAACTTGGTCGCTTTATCTTAAGTAAATAAGTTCACCTACACTTTCTGGCCGGAAGTGCTTATCTAAAAAATAAATTGTAATATAACAAAATTCTAATCTTAAAGATTAACAAATTCGCTCGCACTGCTGACTAACGAATATTTTGATTATAATTTCTGCAACTTCACACTACTAAAAAGTATTTATTACAATTTTTTCAGTGTATTTTTCGCGATGCGAAAGAAAACAAAACAAGAAACTATATTTAATCATGCGATTGACTTTACCCATTCTTAATTTATCATCATTTTAACAAGGAGGGCACACACACGTACTTAATCAATAAGATATCGATCTGCGCTTGTCAAAAGATTAGAGAAACCGATGCAGTAAATTAAACATTGATTAATTAATAGCCATCGATGAATTCATAATTTAAGATTGCGCTTCTGCATCATCTCTTCTCAGGCAACAACAAGAACATCGTCGTGTGTTGTTGTTGTTGTTGTTGATATTTATTTCGTTTGATGATTTGAGCCGGCTTATTACAGATTATCTACTTGTACATTCGTATATAATTTTTTATAAATATATAAATATCAATACAATTATCATCGATTAATGTGAATGTATGTATAAATAATGTACAATATGTATAAATAATGTTAAAGTTAGCGAAATAACTAGACAAATCTAATTTAATCAAGGTGTAATATTAATTTTTTGATTGCGCTTCTGCATCTCATCTCTTCTTCACTCAAGCCACAGCAACAACAAGAATCGTTGTCGTGTGTTGTTGTTGTTGATATTTATTTCGTTTGATGATTCGAGCCGGCTTATTACAGATTATCTACTTATATGCATTCGTATATAATTTTTTATAAATATATAAATATCATTACAATTAATGTGAATGGATGTATAAATAATGTTAAGTAAGTAGACAAATCTAATTTGTTGAAGGTGTAATAATAACAATGTTTTACTCGCTGATAAAAAACAATACGTATTATTTGATAAAAAAATATTTACATTATTGAATGGATCAGGATTTGTGTGTGATGATAATAAAAAAATGTCTGTGTGATTTAAGTAGCTGGGCTGGATGGCTTCGTGTGTGTGTGTGCGATGTGTGCGAACTTTATATGGTAATTTTTTGCACATTAAATGCCATTAATTCTCTATGTATGAGGAGCAGAGCGGATTCGTTTTATATATCTATGTGTGATGACGTATCGTATGTAGTTGACACTCGATGGCTGTTATGTCCTGGCTAATAGGTCTGCCATGGACATTTCAATATATATATATATATATAAACTGATATAGCAATTCACCGCGCGCATTGTCTATTGAAAAAGACAAAAAGACCAATTCGATTGTTCCGCATTTTGCATGTGTGTATGTGTGTATGTGCCGCGTATATTCAAGAATGCGAATTTCTGACACGAATATAAATTATCGCGATAATATGTCACGCAGTTTGTGTACACTCGTCTCTAACAAAAATTTTATTTTTTCCATCCCTCCTCCACCACCACCATCATCGTTCAAACTCATAATTCATGATACAAAACAAAAAATTAATTATCCGCGTTTTGTTCATTCATAATTTTTTATAACAACCAACAAAAGAAGAAACGTTTTTTTTTCATCTTCGTTTCGTTTTCTTCTTGCGTTCTTTCGTAAATAATTAATGAATGCAGGCATTTTTTCGGACTTGTCTAAAAGCTTTTATCATTTTTGTGGATTTTCTAAAGTGAGTTTTCTATGTGAATTGATCCCCAGTCAGGTATATAAATATTATAATAGTATTGTATAGGGTTAGTTTAGGTGTGTATTCATAGTTATTCTCTCTTCTCCAACAACCAGCAACTCCCTCGCCATTCAGCTCGCATTATTCGAGGTTCTCAGGCCTGTCAAAAGTAAAACCGACATACCTATCCACCACCAACCATTCGATTTGTATCATTAATTTGCTCTCTCAA
The DNA here is from genome assembly GCA_030264715.1 of Adinopsis sp. GC000173. NCBI lineage: Eukaryota > Metazoa > Arthropoda > Insecta > Coleoptera > Staphylinidae > Adinopsis > Adinopsis sp. GC000173. The sequence goes on along the minus strand of JARJDW010014584.1, from coordinate 12,594 downwards.
ATACACACTGAACGATGATGTGGATGTGGATGCAGAGCGATGCTGTGCCTTTCTTTTTTCCTTCTTTCCACACGCAACGCAACATTCAATAGTGAATTAATTGTTTATTTATTCGAAATGATATATTATCGATTAATTTAATTAGCGCTAATCGATAATTTTTCATCGAAATCCAGTTATATGCGATGCGGTCGTTCCATTTATTTATATCTCCTTTTGAAAATATCTACTGTAGCGTAACGCAACAAAAAAAAACAACATAGTGCCATAAATATATGTATCAATTTTGCAACTTATAATATAATAATAATAGTAAGTGATAAATAATTTGTGAAAAGAAAAACTGTAAAATTTCAATTTTCATTTTTTTCATATATGCAATACGCGTGTGATGATAACATTTATCATCATTTGTTTGTGAACGCATGATCTGACTTCTTGGCTGGATAGTATTTTTTATTTAGTTTTTAATTCGTTTCGGATACAAATCAATTTTGCAACCTATAATAATAGTGATAAATAATATGCGAATGGAAAGTTGTATTGTAAAATGATAAAAGTATTTTGCAGGACTAGGTTTGTAAAGTCCAAATATCACAAAAAAAGTTTATTGTTTAAAGTTGATTTCAAGTTTTTTGTCATATGCGATACATGTGTGTGACAATGTTTGTTTTTGCGCACTCAATCTGATTTCTTGGCAGAATAACATTTTTCCGACCAAAATTAATTCGTTCCGAAAACATGTTTTTTCGATTCCATTAAATTGCATTTTGCCCAGCAAACACAAACCGCACAAATCGTAATGTGCTCTTAAATATTGCAACAACAACAACAAAAAGAAAAAAATAACATGAATGCAATAATCCACATTGTACAATAGGATAAATCGTTAATGTGATTAAGAAATTACACTTGTACACATTTAGTGATTTCGTTCCACTTCTTCTTCTGAAAGATCAAAGAAGTGATTATCTAAGAAGGAGGAAGAGAAGGAAGAAAAAATAAATTTGTATATCTACTTAAACTCATCGTTTCGTATATAATTGAATTTGATAGATGTACTTATTGAATAAGAATCAACATATTTAATTCATTGGTAATTGAAAGATAAATCAATAGACTTAATTTGTGAATTCAATACCATCCGATTCCACCAAATTCATCCCAAACACATCGAGCACGATTAATACTTCCCTTATACCTACACGGAACGGGAGAATTGATTATTTAGTCCTTTAATTTGTGTGTGTTTAAGCATCACTTTTACGTGCAATCATTATCATCAATGGCATATTCTCGATGGTGCAATATGATGTCCATGCGAATTGGTTGACTAGCTGACTCAACGAAAGTTTAAAGGAAGAAAAAGCCAACAAAAGGTTGAATTGATTAAAATTATACTCCGTTTAGCGCGACCCCGTTTTACGCTGATTTGTTATAACTAGCAATATTATTGAAAAACTAAGCGATTTGATGTGCGAAAAGTCATGTTGGTTGACTGGGTGACTGGCTGGCTGGCTGGTCGGAACTAGAAGTTTAGAGAGAGCGAAACTAACGAGAGGGCGAACGTGAGTTGACACAATACGCACAAATGAAATACGCAAATGAAGAATTGTAGAACGTGTGAATGGTATGTAATGATCCTCACCGCGCACTGCACCTTGGTGATTGTCGTCATTCTCTGGCGACCTTAGTAATGAGACATTGTCCGGTTTTCCGAACGCACACACACATATACACATACACAGAGAGACGACAGACATCATCAGCTTTTTTTATACCACGTCGTGCAAAAAAAGCAAAAATCAAACAATTTTCCCCGTTTTTTTGCCACCCTACCCCTTCACCTTGCACTTCCAATGAACGGTTTTAATAGCCCGTTTAGCTCCGGATCGCGGCAACAAAAGAACAATTAGATATCTATCATTCCGATCATCGGGAGAGAGAGGCATACATTACCTCTTCTGGTACGTTAAAACGATTTGCAATTAAAGAATTGCCTTGCTGCTTGTTGTTGCTTTAAACAATAGCCATCTGTAAATGCAGCTGCAATAATATATATTAAATAAACCAAACGGAATAATGAATATATATATGTAAAAAAAACAACACATTGAAATGAGGAAAGTTTTATACGCGCGCACATACACCTCTAATTATACAACGACTAATAATAATCATTTGTTAAAAGCATTAAGTGTACATACATACACACATAGTATACATAAATGCTTCGCTTTTTTTTTCTTTATTAGTTAATATCCATAATTAATTAAAAGAAATGCGCTGCGCTTGTTAGAACGTAATTATAATTAATTATAAGCGCACGATTATTATTAAAATACTCTCTGTTACATAATTACATGTATCTTAATAGGATGAAAAAAGAAATGTGTGAAAATTTATCTATGATATGTGTGATTAATTAACTATTCATCAAAATTTCAACATCAATTAATGCAATTAGGTTAAATTACTACAAAGTTGCAATAACTTGTGTTGTTGATTTTATGTATAATAAATTTTCAATAAATCTGAATGAAAATTGAAATATGTGCGAACACATCCCATTGTATGTTCGTGGCGAATTAATAGTGGCGCACACAACAAGCAGAATCAATTTTTCCTCCTCCATAGCTTGGCTTGGGCTTAAAATCCCGCACAATAGCGACAATAATTTATTATTCATATTAGTTTATTGTCAATATATTTATATATATAAATGGTATAAATTTTTAATTGTGTTTAAATACCGAATGTATTAATACGAGTGTAGGGTTATGTAGACGACGACGAAAAGAGGGAAGCAGCGAACGCGGTGGTGCTACAATGGGGCTGCCCTTCTGGCTAAATTAGGGGTTAAAATTTATCACCTGTCCCCCATCCTATACGTTATTCAATTTCTATGTCGTTAATGTTATTCAATTTACACGTACTATTACTACACATAGTATACACTACATATTCAATTCCTAGAACAAAAATATTCATCGTATGTAGTATGGTACAATGGTAACATCTCAATTATATGAATGATGTGTTTATTTATCTATTTTTCAACAACACAACACGCTTTTTATACATTGTAGGCATGTAATATGGTACTACATTACAGATGATGAAAACGTTGTATGTTGTGTGTGTTGTTTCGCTAAACAAACGTTTAAGTAAGTTTGTAATTAGCTTAGTGTCTTAAACTAAGTGTGTGTGTGTGTGTGTATGCTGTATGCTATATGCAGGCAGTGCAGAGGTCAACTCTGAGAGAATAAAACTCGTTCCCAACTTACAACGTAAACAGGTAAACTGGACACACAATATAATAAAATACAAAGTCCGTAAAGTACAGCTGGACCAAAAAGGCCGCCGCGGGCGCTTTTCGAAACTGTACACTTTTATGCACTATTCGAGTGCACATGCACACACACACACACATACTATGTGGAAATCACACACACACACACACACATATATATACAAAAAAAAACTTTTTTATTACATCACACGAAATTCAAACCAATGTGGGAATTAATCATTTCTTCTACTTGGAGTAGAGTAGTGGGCAGATGTCTGTGTGCGGTGTGTTTTATTATGCGTTGAGGAATTTTATTGTAGTAGGGAATATCGTAATATTTAAAATTGTAGCAAGCAGCAGCGGTAGAAACATAACGCAGCACTGGCAGCAGGAGCAGCAGCAGCAGCAGGTGAATCAGACGCAATTAACATGAAAATGTACATTGTGTTGTTTTAATGGAGATATTTAAATTTTAAATATCGTTTGATTACTTCTTTTGTTTTGCCGTTTTATTTTCATTAATTTTCATTTATTTATCAAGTTGATTCAGCAGTAGCGCTATAGAATATATGCACATTAATTGCTTATTTTTTTCGGATTGTTTACAATACAAATTGATTGCGAAATTATTCGATGATGAAAATATTTATCATAATAGAAAGCTTGAGCTTACATCAAGTGTAAAGAGGAGAGATTGAAAGAAGAGAATGACTCTTAAAACTGACTTGCTAGGCTTTTCCCTGTATATATATGTCTTTATCCCTTCAAGAAGGGAAATAATATTAAATTATTTATATATCTATAGCATTAATATTAAACAACTGCGATGATAAATTATTTTTACGTGTTAACGATTTAAAAAAACGGGGATAAAAAAGAAACAATAACAAATATCTTGTAAATTGCGTTAAACATCTCCATCACAATTTCGTTTAGTAGTTATTGCACCCTAAAGAGCGGGATTACAGAGAGTAATGGCCCAATAGATAGAATTAAGATGATAGGGAAGGAGGAAGAGAAGAGGAGCAGCAGAGCAACACGAGTTTTTCAGCCACCACAAACTTTATTCTTATATGCTCGTGCGCTTACACTCGCTCTCCTTTTTCTCTCTCTCTCCATTTTCCAGAAAAATAAAGCGCGGGTATGATTTTATAAAAGTTTATCGTAATAATGTATGAATGATTTATGATTATTGGCGAACAATAGAGTATATTCGATAATCATATAATTAATAGGGAAAAGGAGTATTTATATCGTGTTGTTGTAATGGGATAGGCTTAAAGAGATTTCATTTGTTTATTCGATTCGTTCGTGTTGTGTTGTGTTATGTTGGGTTAATTCGATTCAATGCCAATAATAATAATAATTTTTACATTTCTTGGCAGTGTATTATTAAAAAATTAATTAAATATTCTTAATTATTTTAAAATTTGTTTAATTCTAAATATCAGACTAGTTTTGGTGGTTTATTCATGGACCGGACCATATTTAGATCATATTTTGTATTTTTTTTATAAATTGGGATTGTGTCTATTAAATATAACAATAATAATGTGAATCTATATACCTACTCCAACGCAATTAATTATTTGTAATTGTTTTGATCTTGAAATGCATGAGAGGATAGAACAAAAACAACAACAACAACAACAGCAAAGCAAAAGAGAAGAAAAAAAAAGTATAACCGTTGAGATTTTAGAGAGAAGAGTTATTACTGAGCAAATGAAGCATTCCTTAAGTAACTACACGTAGGTCACGTTTTCTCGTACGATGATTATCATTAATTTAATGATACCTTCGTCAGCCCTTTTCCCAGCAGAGCACAGAGCAAGTAGAGAGAAATTCAACGCGCGCGCCTCTTGCCTTGCACACACACACACACCAGAGAGAACCTTATTATTATTTTACTCATTTAATTTGTACCAATTTTACTTACCACATCATTATCAGCATGATAGAACAATTATTAATAAATTGCATTCACAAAAAAAACAAAACAGCAACAACACAACCATCATTGTTGAGAATGAATCAAAAATACTAAAAGCAATAAAAAATAAAAAATAATGAAGAAGCTCGTAACTTTTCAGACCACCGATATTGTCTGATAAGTTTTCGACTTTAATTCTTAATTTTCTATGTATACATGTAAATGAAACGCACTGTATATATATTTACAAAAAAAATTTGACACACACACGTAAAAAAACCGAATGTTGCTGACCTCTAACCTGTGCCGCGGCGATAACGGTTTGTATAATTGCAATTTACAGGTACTTTCACATGTTTTAGCTGTAGTATTCTTTTTTTTCGTATTTAGTTTAGGTAATGAAATGTAGTAGAAGAGGAGGTTGCTGCTATAAAATATGCGGCGTATAATTTATGGCGCATTATTATCGCCTAGCGAGCATATAAGCACCACGATGATGTGATGCTATTTTTTTCTACTCTTTATTATATTAGAATAGAGATGGTACCAACGACACAACACCATACACGTCTTAAATTACCTAATACATATTCTAAACTGGCTTGGCTTTAGGTGTCGCTGGCATAAAGTTACTACAACATACAACATAATGATGATAGTGTATTGACATTTTCGTAGGTGTATATGTTCGTATGTGTAATGTCCCGATCTCAACATCTGATCCGTCGTCGCATGTACGCCTACCTACCTTTAAGTAAGTAAGCAATCGTTAAATGAAGACAAAGATGTTTTTAATGACGTAACATTCTAATTAAGGCGACAACAGAAATACTCTACACATACACGATGATTGTTGTTGTTGTTGTTGTTAAAGTTCATAGGTATAGTAATTATCTCGAGGACATTAGATGATGGTTTTTTTGCTAAGATGTCATTACATACATGTATGTTTTAATGGTGCCTCAAATCATCATGGTGTTTTGCTGCAAAAATGTGTACATATATATAAAACAAGCAGCACACAATACCACCACACCATTAATTTGCAAGTTTAGGCATTTTTTAAGAAGTCATTAGATGTGTGTTTTTATGGTGTCTCAAATCATAATGGTGTGTTAGTGTTGCAAAATTGTGTATAAGAGAAGCAACACACCATCAATTTGTAAGTTTAGGTAAACCGAATCTAAACTCAAATCATAATGGTGTGTTGCTGTCGCAAAAATACGTGTATAAATGGTTAAAAGAAGCAGTACACCATACCACCACCAATTTGCAAGTTTAAATAAACCGATGATTAGATAGATGTGTATTTATGGTGTCTCAAATCATCATTTTGTGTTGCTGCAAAAATGTGTATTGTAAGAGAAGCAGCACACTATACCACACCAGCACACCACACCACATCACCGATTTGCAAGTTTAGGTAAACCGACCAGCCGCATTCCTAAGTGAATGTCCGCTAGACTCCCACGTGCTCTTCGCGCTATTGTGTGTGTTGTGTATCGTCCACAACCGGTTTTCTCGCTCGCTCGCTCGTTCGCTTTGGTCGATGGTGTGGTGGTGTGGTGAACATTGTAGTAGGTATATTTTTCAGTTAGAAAGGGATTGCTAAAATATCTACCAACAATAATATAAAATCCATTTCGATTTTGTTTGTTTGGGGAGGAGAGATAAAAGAAAAATGTGATAATAAAGTGTAAAGACGAATTTTAACGTAAGCTATATACAAGAAAATCAATTAAGTCTGCAATTAATTCCTTGCAAACGCTCCGCGCAAAAACTAATTCCATTGCAGAAAACATAATTAAATGTTTTGTTTTTGTAATAAAAATACATCCGAGTGGGTTTCCTGATGGTAATTGATTCTTTTTCTACTTGGTAATTATTACAATTTAACGCCACTAAAAACATCGTTCGCGTGAACGGGGAATTAACGCTTTAAAGTTTTTTTTTCCCAGAAAGCAAAAAAACCGAAGCTTGCATTTTAAATTATTTTGTATTAAAATGAATGTTGGCGAATTAAACAAATAGGGTGGAGGGAGTAGTACGTATCGCGCCTCAGACAAAGGGAAATAAAATAAAAGCGCGCGCAAAAAATTCATTTTGCGATGTCTGCAATACTAAGCATATTGTTTTTATAGATCGATCTATATATATGTACCTATATGCAGCACCAACCAACAAGCGCTGTTACTATCAATAAATAGTAATTCTCAACTAGGAAACGTCAAAGTATATGCTTGACTGGTTTTCAAGTTCTGGTTTCTGTGCACGTACAATTGCAGTTAATCTGTGAGAGGAACAGGTGGTGGCTTCGGCGGAGAGAGTCTGTCGCCTAGAGATTACTGCTGCCGTTGCTGCCGCTGTAGCTGCTTTTAAAGGACACTACTCGCTCATTCCCTCATCCTTACTTTACTAAGCCAGATTTCCTAATGTTTTTACTACATCACAACTAACTAAACATTGATATTATATATTATATCATCATCATCATCTTAGCAGCGCGCAATTGAATGGGATTTCATCCCTTTACTACACAATTACTATTGATCGCTTATTAAAATAATCTTCGTTTTGCGCCGCGTATATTTACATAACAGATTCGAGAGATTTAATACGTTGAAAATCAGATTTATTTTCCCAACTACGTATTGTACATGTATTATAAATATATGCTAGTATAGAACGTATATATTTAATATTCTACGATGGGTATAATACAATACTTGTGCGAGTAAGTACGAATTGTGCATGTATGTGCGCCTTGCTAATCGTTCAATTGCTACGGAAATACTCTTTGCTTCGATATTAGTGGAAAAGCATCAACGTCGAGTACTTTGCATACACATTCATACGTGTATATATAAGTAGTAGGCAACGAATCGGAAACTTCTTTTCTCTCCCTTTCCCGAAGAACATAAAAAAAACTTTATTCCGATAACAGCACCATATACAAATGTAATTTTGAATCCTTGGTCTCTATCTTTTTGATGTTCATTGCGCTTCGTTTTACTCCTTGCAAAGTTGTGTTCGGGAAGGAAGAGAAGATTTTTGTGTGGGGGGAATGCGAATTGGATGTTTTGTGTGCAGCCGCACAGTCTTCTTCAGGTGTTACACTCCACTCTTTAAACGAGCATATAAGTGACGCGAAGAACAACTTGTGTGCGCTTGTATTAGCATATTTTACCACTTTTAAAGCAGGTGACGTTGGTGCTTTTCAACTTGTATAACTCGCATTAGATTATGCCTATTATTTTATATCTTATTCCTTCCAAAAACGCTAAACAAACATGAATTATGAATTAATAGCGTATGATTACTATTTGACAATATTCATGGTTAATTTATGGCGCGTTAAACTATAAATAATATAGTTAATTAGATTTTTAACGTATAATAATATAATCTACACTAATAGATATTATTATTAGATAGATGCGAGCAAACGACTTTTACACTCACTTATGTGTACATCATAATACAATAAATTAGATTTATTGCTATTTCAGAGTGTAATATTTATAAAATTATATTACTACGCTTCATTATTACAATATATTTTATCAAAAATATATATGTATGTTCATATGTTGTATGCGAAGTGAGAGTTTGATTGATTAACTAATTATGTAAACTTTACAGCTGGCCGATGTATCATTTTTAGTCGTTTTAAATTAATTTCATCTGAATTCTTCACATAGGCGCACAGTGGCGTAACTACGGGGTCGCTGAAACATGTTTGAACATTCGTTTTAATCGGCTATGTTTAAGCCAGAGGCGTCGCGTCACTTTTCGGAACCTGTATGTGCAAAAAACAAAATCGTAGCGCTTTTAACAAATACATTTTTTGCGTCTTGGTCCAAAAATTTTTTCTCACGCCACTGCACGTCCACACACACGTTACTCTGCCGCACATACACATGCATATGATGAATTATTTTTATTTTTGTTAGACTTGATAACGTTTTTATGTCGCAGCATAAATATCGCAGCAAAGTTAAATGCACTTATACTAGTGGTTTATCAAGCTTCATCTAATTAAATTTATGCAACTTGTAGGTCTGATCAGATATGCTGGGTATATTTTTGCCGAATCAACTTTCCAGATGTTGTTATTGTATAGCCGACGATAATTCACATTAAATTATGTCCTTTATGGCAATTATGCATTTCCTTATAAACAAAAATTAATTAAGCATTAATAACTCGGCGCGCAGCATAGGCGAATTATTGTTGCTGCTGCTGCCTGCCACTATTTCACAACAACGACTACGACTACAAAAATATTACAGTCGTCTTCTTGTTAAGATATACATCGGTAAATCTTGTAATGTTGTTAATTAGAGAATAAGTTTCCCTCTACTCCTGCCTGTGAGTGTGGTGTCTACTTTGCATTCCACGTACTCCCTCGACTAGAACCAATAAACAATCCATACTACGTGCCTAATTAGTAGCGCGGCGCGCACAACGCCTAGCTAGGGTGATGTCTTATTCGTTGTGCGTGCGATTGTTGCGTGAACGCAATATGTATGTGGTGCCCGAGCTAGCTAGCCTAGTGTATAGTAGATAGATAGAATATCCGAAATATAATTGGCGCACAATACATATTTATACAACGTATTTTCTTCAATTCCTCTTCTTTTTTCTCTCGCAAATTGTGTAAGAATGTGTTATGTTTTAATTAGCCGCAGCAGCACAACCGGCTGATGTTGATGATGCGTGCGAGCATTTAAAATGGAAATGACATTAAGATAAGGTAATCTGTTTGAAAATGTAGGTTGTCACACTTGTATGGATCCTATTAACCCCATCCCATATAATGTGTGTGCGAGAGAAATGAAGAGCGACGGAGGTATTCAACCGATAAACAATTAGCCATTTAGACCCTCAAACCTCCCATTTGCCCGCTTGCTTGGTGACATAAGGTTCATCAGTGAGCGACTAGGAGGCTTGTGACTTCTTGCGGTAAACGCCTCCGCCAAAGTGTGGTTATCCGCTATTAGGTCGTAATCTAGTTACGGCCACCAGTTTCCGGTAAACAAGGTCCAGTTTGCAGCAGCAGCAGAGCAGCGAGACTTGCTTGTGCTGCGGCCCAGGCCGGAACCCTTCTCACATCATCGCCCCCATGGCGCAACTACACACATACACACACACACACAGTTTCTAACCCCTTTCATAGTTCCTTCCCTTTCCGCTTGCAAACTTTCTACTTGTTATCTAATTAGTAGCTCTTGTTCCACAATACGATGTCTTTATAACTACAGGATTCAATTGAAATTCCGATAAGCTTTCACATATATAGAATTCGCCATCTTCTAACTCCTTCATCCCCTTTAACTGTACTACTACTACTACCACCCTCAACAATTCCAGCTATCTAATACCCCTTAAAACTATATTAATTACATTTATCGTTTTTATCAATACTCTAACACACACACACACTCTCACACACAGTATGACTAATGCCATTAATACATTAACATTTTTATTTGCGTGAAACGAACGAAAGGAACGAAAATGTTTTATTGCCATGCTGCGGAGTGACGTTTACGACTCAATATTATATTATAGATATATAAAATAAAATAAAATAAAAATTTAGGCCGGGCCATGATGTTGTAAGACGAACAAGTATTATTCTGTCGCCCGCCCGTCTTTGGGTAATTTCCAAAAATGTCATGTTCGAAGGACGTAATTTATGGTGATAAAACTAACTGTACTACTCAGGCGGTCTATTGTAAATATATATAGATATATAAGCAATAAACCGTACTTAAAATTGTAAAATGAATTTGCATATTATTAACTTTTACGAAATATTTCCAAATGTACATAATAACCTAAATTAAGCCATTGTGTGTAATACCTGCTACTCGGGGGGATAATCATAATAATTTTGGAAATACCAATCCTTTTTCGATACAAATGCAGGTATAATGCTCATAAGTATGATCAGTTGAAATACTTTGTGTATTAGTTTAAATAAATTTGCATCAAATTGGCATTTCAAATTAACTTGAATGAGAGAAAATGTTGGGTGTATGTATAAATAGCACAATACAATTTTTTTTTAATAAATCTGTGGCAAATATAACACTAGTATACATAGCAAGGAGATTTTTTTGCTGCGTTTGTACATTATACTGTGTAACAATGGTAATTTGCGAGTGCGACTAAGATTTTGCATTATTTTAAAATCGCGCCGCGCCGCGCTGCATTTTTTTATAACCGTATTGTATATACATATAGCAGCAGCCAAAGCCTTAATTCGTTCGTGCTCGTCTAAGACACATTCGGCGTACGTAAATTTGAATTGGAAAACTTTTTTAATTGTGCCCCGATTTTATGGACGACCTATTCGGCAATAAAAAAACTTTTTCATATTTTGTTTCTGTTTTGCTGTTGCGTTGCTGCGCCGCGCGCTACTCTTCATCGACAAATGTTTATTTATTTTTCCCTCAAAATGAGATTTTTGAACGTTGAAGAATGGAATTGTATATTGAAGTGAGACAGAGAGGAGGGAATGCGCTGGCAAGTTTGATGCCAATAAAAATCAGTTTTTATTGTGCGAGGACATAGAGGCACTTGAATATATTTTTGGGCATTTCCAGAGTGAGAGAGAGTGGTATAACAGAGTGGCTGTGCCGCGGCGGCCGTATACCTACTCTACCTACTAAACCGTATTGTATTCATCCCTACCATTCTAAACACTGGTAGACCTAATAGGGTTGCATCCCCTAAGCTACACAAGTCTCACAATTCACAAATTGCTTTCCGATATCGGTCGACTCACACACACTACATAGCACAACGGCTTTTTAACAGTCCACCAGTTTTAACGCAATAAAATCTACTATATAGATTAGATCTTATCGTCGCAAACGCGCGCTTCAACTTGCTGTTGCTACTTTTTTTCCTCCTCGTGTATTATCATCGGTGGTGTCGGAGTGTGTTGTTTGTGTGTGTTGTTTGTGCCTGTGCCTGTGTGTTGTTGCTATTTTGGTGGTGATACCAGCGCGCCACGCGTGTGTTCTCAAGTGTTTCGAGCTCGCGCGATCTCTTTGTTATAAGTGTTTGCTTAAACCTCATTACAAGAACAACCCTCCTCGCACTCTGCTTCCCTTATATATTATATTGTGCATTTTGTTTATTTTACCGCCATCATCATCATCATCATCATCAATACTCCACTACAATTCTTTCAAGCATGGAATATACCGACGAGTGCAAGATATCTGAAGAAGGTAATTACATTTCAACCCTCCCGCTCCTGCTTAATTAAAAGTATACACTTAATGTAATTGATGTCGGGAATTTTACATAAAATAATGAATCTTATGCTTCATTTCTCATTGTCTTAGTTGTTTTT
>JARJDW010014582.1:0-13114 GCA_030264715.1 Adinopsis sp. GC000173 | reverse complement strand
TCTATTGATTATAACTCACATCAATTGTCGCCATGCGGGTAACATTCAAAATCTTCATCGACTTGAAACGGAACTCGTTTTGCGTGAGTTGTATCGCCAATTTGATATTGCTGCGATGCGTCTGATTTCTCTTCACCCAATTGCTTTCATACCATGCATTTGATACGTCATTCACCTGCAGTAAATAAGATATTAATTAATAAATATTTAGTGTGCAAAACATGAGTACAAACTTCATCCAATAAGATTCCACCAAAGTTTGCATAGATTCCGAAATGTACTACCGATACAAAAAAATAGGCAATGTGATGAACCATGAATAGAAAATGAGCATTGCTGGAAATGATTTAAAATTGTTAGCTGCGTGGATAGTTATTCTTATTATATAATATACGAACGTTGTCGAAAGCACATAGATGTCCATGCAGGCGGAAATAATGGTATTGAAATAAATAACAATAATCGGATTGATGTGAATTTGGTTAAACATTTTCATTATTCTATAAAAAAGAATAATATATTATCGACATATGTTGATTATCGTACGAGTACCTGATTAATCGGCAATGATTATCGACGAAATCATTGCAGTTTTGCTGTTCATCGCAATGCCTAATGTTATAGTTAAGCAACTTATATTGCGCCACTAGGTCACATGTATTTGATAGCAGCACGCAAACACTGCCTGTAATCATCACCACCATATTGCAGGAATAAAAACATTGGCTAAACACCACAAGGTAATAGGTATTTGGCCATACTACTTGCATCACCAACAAGCCATATTCATCGCCTAAAGGCAGAAACAATGATACGAAACAAGTAACGTAGGCGGTATATTCAAAGCATTTCGCCAAAAAGTAGCCGATTTTGTAGATTTGTCGTATTTCCAAATCAATGGGTGTACCATCAATCGGATATGAAAATGAATCGCCAATAAATAGCAATTCATCGAAGTATTTGCGCTCATACAATAGCGGTATGTAGCGTGATGACAGCTGAAACATTATATAGATAAATTTTATTTTTTTGATGATTATGATGATGTGACTTACAAAAATGTAGCAGCCAACTGCCCATACGCCATCCGCGGCCGTTTTAACGTTTTGCGGCCGATGGCTCCATTCACAGATCGTCGAGATTGCCATGTAAATTGAAAATATTATGTTAAATATCACATAGGCATCTTTAATTCGACGATTTTGATGCGGATGCTGCACCGACAGCGAGATATAGCGATGTGCAATTTTGCGTATTGCCAACGAATAGTCGCTATTCTGCATGGTGAATAGCGATTGCTGGCTAGCTCACCTACTACTTTTATATATATTAGTCAATAAATTTAATTAATAATGTAATAATATTATTATTTAAATTGCTATATAAAACATAATTCAATGTATCATAAATTATTTAAAATTCATTATTATAACAGATACCTATATCTAAACTTTACACTATTTTTTTTATAATATAATGCTTAGACTCAGTAAAGATAGATTAGAATAATTTCGCATTTTAAATTTGAGTATGTTTTTAACATCTTAAGGTTTTAAACAAATTGCGCAAATTGTTAGATTCATATCTTGCGTAATAACCGAAATATAAGCTTTACTTATATGAATTTTGGTGAATGCGCCGGGAGATTATGCTTTACATATAATCGTCTATTTGGACTACTTTTAATCGTCGTAAAAAGCTGTAAATTGACTTGATTACTGCTATTAGGTATCACTACGAGATGCCATAATAAGATTTGCAAAAATCAAAAAAAAGTTTCAAAAAATTTTTTGAGCGAAAAAATGGCAAGGCGTTAAGAAAATAATTTTTTTAGACCACTTCAAATCATCGTAGCAAGCTGAAAATTTGTGTATACACTATTATTAGACAATACTACAATATGCAATTTTTAGATTTGCGAAAATCGAAAAAAAGTTGAAAAAAATTTTTTCGAGCGAAAAAACGGCAAGGGGTTAGCCTTACGATTTTTGCTAAAAATTGATGGATTATCAATCTTGTTCAAACGTTGTATAAAGGGGTATTTTGTCATTCTAAAACGATTGGCGTCGTCAGTTACTCGAAATTATCTATAGGAAAAAAGTTATGAGCCATTTTATGGTAAAATTTCATGTTTTTTGCTATTTTCCCCCACTTCTTTTTATTTTTTTGCATTTTTTCCGGCGCCAATCGATGCGAAATTTAATTTTACATAGAAAACAACCGTAATATTAATTATTTTCATTCATGTATAGTGGTAAAAAATAATATACTATTATTATATTATTATATTCTTACTAACCGCCTCAGCCACGCGGTGCTCTGGCCCAGTAAATTGTTTACTAGTTAATATAATCATAACAATATTTTATGTAATTTGAAACAAATTGATGATGGTATTTGTTTCAAAGCATAAATGCGAAATAGATGCTTCATTACCAACAAACCAATTTCATCAAAGATTATCTCAAATAGGTACTTGAATGCATAATAGGTATATACGCCATTGTAACAATTTAATTATATCTGTAGAATTACAATTTACGGAGAATGTCATAGGTTATGAATGGAAAAATTTTTGTTAATAATTCATAGGATAAAATGGTTTAACTATTAAATGTCAAAGGTATTAAATTAAAAAGTAATAGGTCTATTAGTATATTATTATAAATTTATTATTTTTTTCCTGCGTTTTTCCGTAAAAGTTTTTTAATAAAATTAAAAGCGGTCAGCAACTCAAATTACTACTGCTCTTGCATATAATTGCCAAAATCCGATTGGAATTCAAACAAGTTTAATGAATAGTAGTACATATGCCCTTTGCGAGACTTTGAACTTGATCGTGTATCTATCGTTTCACAGATGGTGATGTTTCAGTAGCTGAAAATCTGTAACACAGGGCATTTTATCGCAATGAATAACAATTAAAATTTAATTCACTTTGAATTACAAATGAGAAACAATTGTTGTTAATAATTTATAAGGTATATTAGTTATAGGCTATTAAAAATGAATCAAATAATTTACTATAATAATGTTTTCATATAGTTTTATATAAATTTTTAAATAATTTCGATTTTTGTTGAAACTGTTACGTGATAAATTTGAATTACAAGCATGCAAGAAGTGATTGAAGCCATCTATGTATTAGTAGTGAAACCAATTATGAATTATAGTTCTCTACATGAAATGTTGACGCTTTAAAATTTGCATAAAAATAATGACGATAAATTATGTAAAAAAAAGTTAGAAATTGTAATTATTTTCATTTAAAATGAAATTAATTGAATATTAAATATATAGCGCCATCTAGAATGTTGCCAAATACTAGTTAAGTTCTGGGCTAATATGTTCAGAGTGCGCCACCATTTGTACCAACATAATGGAATACAGCTTCACTTGCGAAGAGAGGTTGGTAATGGGTAAAAAGACGGTTATGATTTAACATTAAATGACAGCTTCAACACGATCTCAAATCAAAATGAAATAAAGTGTTTTTGAATAGGTAATATTAACTACACTCATTACAATTTTTATTGGAAACATTGCAGGATTACACTCCATGATCAATGTTGAAACTCTAACGAATGGAAATGATATCATTCACAATTTCTCGCAGAAAATTCATTAAATTATCTATAAATATTTTCGAGTGCAAGACATATGCCGGCCGGTATTTGTTATATCATCCTATAATTGATGATTTGCATATTTTTCGTACTTTGTATTATTATTAGTACACAATGAATAATTCACTTTTTTATTTCATGCTGCTGCTATCTTAATTATTACAACACGGCTTACGATACGATAACGAGATTTAATCATTTTTCTTCGAGGATTTGCTTGACTACTCTCTTGAGGAGATGTAACGTAACGCAACGATTACTTATTATTATGTTATTTTGCAGTGCAAAGTTTGGTCAAGTGAAAACGGGGTATATCGCGAGCAGTGCAGACAATTAGTGAATGATATCCATTTGAATGGACAATGAATGACTCACATTCGAATTGCTCTCCTTACACACGTCTCGCTGTAAGTAAGTACAACGAATTTTTGCGTCTCCACACATTTTTTTAAATGATGTCTTTCATAAAGATGATAAATTATAATGATCAAGGCAATATCGAACTATACATACTCATTACACAATTTTTGTCCCATTGCAAGATGATAAATCACACACATATTTAATTATGTATTCATGAAATGCGAGAAGCGATAAATTATTATAAATATCTTAAAGTTGTTTGTTTGTTTGGTGTACTAATTAGAGGGCTAAGGAATGTTGTGTGTAAAAACATGTTTGTTTTGTGGGTGGTTAGCGGCGGCGACTCCGACGAATTCGAACGAAGAAGAAGAAAATAATTCGCTTCATGTTTCTCTAGAATATTAATCTTCTCAATTGCCGCTGAAAGGAGGACATTATTTGTCTTCATTATGGGCCGACGTGATTTACGACACGATATGATTATTATTTCTACTTTTGTGATCGCAACGCATATCGTATATCGTATCTATCTTTTGCATTTTGCAGCTTAATCCATCATTACTCGCATCAACCTATTAAATTTGTATAAATACACATACACACACACACATACTCCTATAATATGCTCGTATGATGATGAGAAAGGGACGCTGAATTTGTATATAGTTTATCATATTAACTGAGATGGCAGCAACTGAGCTGACTTGGAAGTTTCCTAAGTTTTAAGCTGGCAATAAGCGCACGTAAGCTATGCTGTGCCCATACACACATACACTTTGTAATTTGTATATAAAGTACTACGTTGAATATCTGAGGACTTTGACTTAATAGCGTATAATGATCATTTCTCCTCAACGGAGCGCATAGTAGTATGTAGGTAACACTTTCATATAATCTTATTTGCCGCATTATATTTAATATACAATAAAAAAAATGTTTGCAAAAAATATATACATCCATCCACCTATCTATCTATCTATCTGTAGTAGTTATGAAGAATCAAAAATTCATTTCTTTCTTCTAGCTGAGAACAAATTAAATTAATATTTGTGTTGGCGCAATGATTGATTGAGTTTATATTCATATTTATTATTGTTTATGACTTTTCTCCTCTTTCTCACTATTTAGAGTAATATTTCTTTTCGCCCTTATAAACTCGATTTCATGTCCTAGCGATATACCAACAATTTCTTGCAATTGAAATTACGCATGTATTTTAAAAAAAATATTGATTGTCCCAGTGCTTGTGCGTTGCAACAATATAATCAATTAGCCAATTTAACGAATCTCTTGAAACTTGAATGCAAGTGCATTGTTCATGATATGATGATGATTATCACATTAATAATATTAAACAGGTAGAGTAAATTTCTATTTTGATGTGTAAAATACGAGCAACTGCATTCAAATACTCTTATTTCTCATGGTGTAAGGGGGGAGAATTGCGGCGTTTTGTATAGAAACTGGTCAACATTCATGTTCTATAATGACAACGGTAAATATACACAATAAACAGCAGCACGTTGGCCGTTGGTGCGATGACATTAGGTATTAATTGCCGAAGGATGCATGCGGCGCACGCAAATCTAATTGATATATTAGTAGACAATTCTTCTATCATCACCATTTTTGAAATTCATATCATTCATTTACAAATTGTGTATGACGAATGAAATCAATTTATGCTAAAATATTTTTAATTTAAGCGATGCAACGTTGTTTTCAAGACGTTGTTGCTTGCGTATAGTTACGAACGAAATGTTTTTGGCACAATTAGTTGATTAGTGTCGTGGAAATTGCATGAAAGTAATGCCTGTCTACATTTAATTGGCAATCTTTTAATTATTGAACTGAAATATTATTTATTTATGAAAAATTTCTAACAAAAACTTTCTAAAGATGGCTATGTCTATTTATTCTGTCCCAAGTGATTTATATCGTCTACATTTTTTCTGTACTAGCAATATTTTTGTGACTTATAAAAAAGGTGTGATTATTTCTTACTTGTACCCATTATTTTCTATATCTATAGTGTTTTTAATTAATCATTATTTTTATTTTGTCTTTACTATGGAAAAACTTTATGTCCAAGTCAATTTAATTTAATTCAATAATAAACTATTTATGATAAAGTTAATATATTAAATGATATAAATGCATTTTTAGTAAGTACATATTATGAAATAATAGATTTATATTCATATTTGCGGCAGCGGGCGGCTTAATAATATTAAATGTTTTAAACACAAAGACGATTAAAACACGCACGCTTAGTTTCGTTTAGAGAATATTAAAAGATTGTTTTTGATGTTTTAGTGTACATACACATACACATATACATACATATATATATTAAGTTGCATATGCCAAAAATAATAGAATAATGTTTAAATGTTGAAACAATTGAGTTGTGGCGTTGCGTTTTATTAAAATTGTTGAACAATAGCTGAATTAGCAAGTTGGAAACTCCGGTGCAAGGAGATTTATCATCGTTTGTAATCCATTGCGAAATTTCCTACTTGCACAACATAATCGTTGCATCTTTCTCCAACCAACGATGCGAGCTTTTCCTCGTATTTTGTGTGGATTTGTCAGTCGGTGGAAAGTTTACTACCGGACTTGAAACTGGTAGAGAGTCGAGAGAGTAGAGTAGTCTTGTTCAGGGAACGATGAAGCGGTTACTCTGGGGTATGATAGTAATTAAACCAGCTTGTTCTTTAGAGAAAAACCAAGTCCTGGGGATTAAAGTCCTTGTCTTAGAATATTATCTAAAGGTGAACTCACAACTTGTGCAAAACTTTAATTACAATATCCCTTGAAATGCTCTATGTGTATAATACACACACACACACACACACACAAATTCATATAGAAGAAGAATGCGTCAGATGCAAAAACGTCTTTTACATTTTGTTACAACAATACATACATATCTACATATATACATATGTACATGTATGGTATGTGAGAAAGCGCGCAAGCAGTAAAGTAGCAAGAGAGCAATTTGATTCGAACAAGTTTTATTCGGTTGGCTTAAAGCATCGTCGCAATTGGGGAAGGAAATACAACGTGAATAACGAACGCTAAGAGTTGGCATGTGATTATGAAGTGGAAGTTAATCCAAGTTGAAATCTCTTGCAAACCGATTCAAAACAGTCATGTCGAGAACTGCCATGAATAAATTACCGGCAATAACATGGCGGGTTTCGACCCTAGAGTCTTGTAGATTAGTAGTGGCGCACTGGCCCACCACCACCGCCACCCTCCTCCTCCTCACAGCAGCCCAAACACAGTCGGCCGCCTTTCCCCAAGGAACACTTCCCGGTCGCGTCTTACAAGCCAGACTCCTATCTACACTTAATTGCCTGCTAGGCCCTTAAAATATACATAAAACTAACTGTCCGGATGCTTTGTGCACTTGAGACTACTCTCTCTCATCCCGATCATATCGCTCCTCGACATTATATGGCACACAATCGGCTTCACTATACTAACTACTTCTCTCTCTTCTTCTTCTTCTTCTTCTTCTTCTCACTCATTCATTCACTCACTCGTACTCTACTGTATCTCTATACACATACATATATGTGTGTCGGTGTACATACATACATACTACAGCTACTGCGCTGCTCCTCTTTCATTTCATCATTATCGCAAGCAGTTATGACCTGTTACGCGGTTCGCTAAATCCATTTTACTGCCTTTATCATTATTATTATCACAATAATGCGTAAATAAAGTTTCTTCTTTGGACACCAAATACAATTTCATTTCACCAAATACTTTCTTCATCTAACTAACTAACAACAAATTATTTAACATATAAATCGGCGCAACATTTTCTCATATAATTGGGAAAAAATACAGCACATTTTTCCTCATCGATGGGAAAGATTAGTGGTTGGTTAATTTGTACATACTTTGTATGCGAAGCTAATAGTAAATAGTAATTCCTACTTGATGATTAGCGAGGTAACGCGAGTGCGAATATGCTGCAAGTCTTCTCAACTTTCAAACGTATGATGGACGTTAAATGAACGTTGAAATTGAGAAATTGTTGAATTGTTTTCTTTTTGCTATTTTTACTAAAATTTTTTAAGGAGAAGCCTGGCAGAAACAGTGGTACAACAGTAACGGTAATTCATGTAAAACAGCACGGTCTAATTCACTGTCTTTCAACCTTTTTCTTATTCGCGACGGTAATCTTTATTTTAATTTTCTTGCTGCCCTGTAATACATAATATAGTCTTAGTTTTAAATTGTGGCTGTAAATATACAATATATGCAATATTATTAAGTAAATTTGCGTAAAAAAACGACTTCAAATAAGAAATGTTACAATTTATTTTCTGTGGACCGGTCTAATTTATTCTAAATTTTTCTAAGCTTGTCATTTTTTGATTAATTAATTAATAATCGAGGTAGATAGATGATGATAAAGAAAATTTGGTTAATATGTAAGAAGTTGAAAGGGAACGACGCGTCGTTGCTCTTGCTTTAATTAGTTAGAAGGCATTCGAAACATTTGCGAACGCACTCGAGACGTTTTGGAAATAATTCCATCATCGAGAGAACGATGCGATTGAGTGAGTGCGCCACCACCACACACCACACACCGCCACCACCCTCATGCCGCCGCACCATATACACGTCTTAAACTTTCCGTTCCCGGCAAATATTAATATCATAATTATAATTTCACTGAAGGGCCATTCTCTCTCCGTTCAGTTAGTCACTTCGTGTTGTACAACAACAACAATCAATACGAATGTTGGCAAAGTATGTATTAGTTTGGAAATTCTCCTAAACTTTGGAATTTAGATCTTATGTTAATTATTGCTGTTGGCAGTTTTGTAAATTTACAGCAAAATAGATGCGGGCTTATTATACAACAATGAAGCAAGGGGTGAGCGGTTTTCACTTTTTCAAATTACACACAATACAAAGAGAGATTTTATCTTGTTTTTGTTGTAATTGATGATTTTTTTCCCAAAAAATAGTATTGTTGTTGTTGTGTGAAGCAGCAGCAGCAGCAGCAGCAGCAGCAATATTTGCGCCGCGCTCCGAAACATCGCGAACCGGTTCTATTTTTCCCTCAACAACAATGCTGATGACAATAGGTCACGATGTCATGCGATTTAGTTCTGGACCCATCCTTGCATCCTTTGAAAATGATGATGATGATGATGAAAAAAAAACTGGTAGTAGTAGTAGTAGTGATGAGGAGACGCAGATGCAAAGTTTCCGACTCTCTACACGCAACATCGCACACGTGTTGTTGTTGTTGTTGTTGTTTTGTGCACGAACGAGTATATATGTATGTATGTTGTAGTAGCAGTAGAGGTTTTTTTTCAATTCGGGAGATGACATTTGCGAATGAGACGCAATTAATTAATCTGCTGCTCATCGCAGATCGATGAATTAATTTGCTCAAGTCGTCGTAGTAAGTAAATTTTCGCCTGCTAATTGCAAATGTAAATTGCGAATGTGATTTTGAGGAAATTGAAGACGATGTGGTGGTGGTGGTGGTGTTAATTTCTTTCTTATTTATACGCCACTCAAGACAAGATTACGTATCTACATTGATTGAAATTCACTCAGAATCAGAATCGAATAATTATTAATATCATTCATTGAAAACGTCATAAATACAAGGTATACAATCTAATTCAATTTGTGAGTCTGCACTTAAATAAAATAAAAGACATTTCAAAGAACCAATTAAAGAAAATTAAAAAAATAATCCAACTTTGATATTTGCTAGGAAAATTTGTGGTTTTCTCACCTGTAAAATGCACACAAATTCACACACTTATTAAAAACACGTCTTATCACGAGGGCACTTTGCGGTATACTAATGATTTAGTAATTAAGTTAGCCGCAGACGCAATACTTGTTTACTTCATGTAAGTACAGGTGCGAGTAATGAGTCATACGTGCGTAGTGACAATGGAATTTTCCAAAACGCTAATCACGTTCGAAGCTCAGGATCAACGAATTGATTCAGACATGCGCACACTACACGCAACAACTATAAGTATGTGACATTATTAGTAAATTATTAGTATACTTTGGGGTGGTTTTCTGATAAGACGTGTTTTTTACTAACTGTGTGAATTAATTTATTTAAAAGACGGATTCGTGCTTAATTTATTCTGTTGGTGACTTGTAAAGATAGGATAATTGTGATAATTCGGATTTATCCCGATTGGTGAAGCGGTAAGTCAGCTTAGAAATGTGTACTTGCTGAATTAGGGTTTTTATAACATCCTATTGTCTCTGACTCAAGTAGTAAGGCATTGCTTATTGAGATAAAGATGGCTAAGTAATATCAATGATTCTGTTTTGAGGGAAATATTGGGAACAACGCGCCTCAATCCATTGGAATCTATAAAGGGGTAAGATAATAATTTTATAGATTTTCAGTTTATTGAGAAACTACGATTGCATATGTTTTTTAATTCATTCGTATAATTAATAACTCGCTTTATATTTTGCTATTGCTTCTAAAAACGTTTAACCGAAATTCGGATTTATTCATTTTATTTTCTGTTTTTTATTAATGAATCAAAAATGTTGTAGTGTAATAAAAGCGATTAAATTTGAATGCGTTTATTAGTACGTTGAGTGTTGTCGTCTTGAGCCGTGCGTCGTCTCACCCGCAATTCACTTAAATCGCAACTCTTGCCCTGCTACGACGTCTCTACGCCATATAATAATAATCTCGAAATACAAACTAAAATATTAAATTTTACGACCGTCGACAAAATTACCAATTCACATTATGATGGCATGAATAATTTGCTGCGAATGGTTTTGGTATAAGAAAATGCTCCGATTTTCAAATCCACTGCCACTTGGATTATTCTATTATTGCATCACACAAAAAAATCGTCGTTGTTGAGAAATAATGGATTTTTGTGCGCGACTAGGGGGTTGGAACTTGAAGCAGAGCCCCCACCTCCTTTATCATTCCTATCGTATGCACCCCAAGAGGATCGAGCGCCAAAAGAAAGGGGTTTATGTATTGGAAATATTACCCTCGACGAATATTGTAGCAGCAGCAGTAGCGGCGGCGGCGGATAAAGAAAATTCTTGCTTGTCCCTCGTCGCCGCACCACCACCACCACCACTCGTTTTTTATTTCTGTTTCTGCGCTCGCTGTATATTTACAAATACGGTCGATTATTCAAACGCGCTCGATTTGTTTTCTCAAGTCGTGTCGTCGTCGTCGGCGACATCATTTATCAAGATGCGCGCATTTTTGCCCCAACCGAAGCGACTTTTATTACTTTTTACTACATCATTTTCCGTCAGCCAAGAAAAAAATATACAGCTTCATGTTATTTTTGATTTATACACCGTGTTTTTGCTGTTATTTATAACGATAGTTTTCATTCAATTAATTTTGTTGTTGTGCAATATTATAATATCATTTTTTTATTTACGTTGGAGATAAGATAGACTGTAGGAGGACCATTTATGGTCGTAAATTCACCGAACAGAAATAATTGATTAAGCCAAGTTTGCTAGCTTGTAAAATTTCTCACCGGTGTAAAGACACAATAATGTTCAAAGTTGCAATTGAAAGAAAATCATATTTCTTTGTGTAAAACTAACCACTTAAGACTTTAGATTAGATTTCGTTTAAAAATAATGTAACCAATTACATTTTTGATAAAATCGTTTTTCACGTTCAACGCATTTTTTCTATTTCTTTTTCCAACTTTTTCTTCGCCTATTACTCTTGTTTGTTGAAATTATTTACGTTTTTTTCCTAAATTGTCATACTTTCTTAATGTTTTTGCATTTGTGTCTAAAAAAATCTTAGCAATTCTCTTTTATTTACTGAGATTATTTACAGTTTGTTGCGTTTTCTCCATTCTTTTTAATGTTTTTGCATTGTCTTTGTGATTCTTCATATTTTAACCGTTCTTTTCTCCAACTTGTACAAATGTAACAAAAGCAAGCGAGTGTAAAAGAAATAAAAATATCAAAAAGACACATTTGTATATTGTAAATGCAAAAAACATGTTGCAACAAATTGAAAAAAATAAATAAAAACAAAATGTTGATGTGTTAAGAGCACTTTTATAACAATAACTTTTAGAATATGCTTTTAATCAATCTTCTAGTGCATTTCTTGTTGGTTTTCAATCACAAATTTAATTGAATTTAATAAATTTGTTGTAAAGTTTAGATATTGTTTATATTATTATTATTATTATTAGTATGAGATACATTTAAGGGATGAAGATGTTTACGACGAGCAAGAACCACCTTGTCTAGACCTTGAAGGGGTTTACATAATAAAGTTGGCCCATAGTCCAGTTACACCAACATGTGGCGGTTTTAGGACTTTAATATACATTAGCCCTTTTATAGGCCATCGCCATGTACACCACCTTATCGGTTGCACCATTTCGTTTCGTTGTAATAATATTTCGCCGGCCGGCTACATTATCATCATCAATCTATATAACTTTGAATACATAATAATAACTAAATTACGTTTGAAACCGAAACTCGGCACTCTGTTCCTTAAGTTCGGGGGGGTTGGGGTGGTTGGGCGAGAGAAGACGCCGCCGTTGCCGCCGTTGCCGCCGTTGCCGCCGCTGAAACTTTCTCGAGGAGTCTAATAAGATTAGTGTATCTGTGTGGAGCAGTAATTAAATTCGGCTCCCTCTGGTCTATACTGGGTGGACGACGGTGGCGGTGGCGGTGGCGGAGCATTTTCCCTTCATTGCACGCGTCATCAACATCACAAACATCCTTTGACTCAAAACAATTTTTTCTTCTCTACCACACGCTCTCTCCGGACTCTTATTTTCTAATTAAAATGGTTGCTATTTAATTAAAAATACTCACATGTATGTTTCTTACATTACAGCAACGAATAGCGTGCGGAAAAGTGGTGCGGAAAAGTGGTGCGGTTTCATTTCTTGAATGGGCGACACTGCTATACTGCCACTCGTAAATTACAATCGTTATCAAGCATGTACCTAACAATAATAATAATAATGTGTTCTAAATCAGTCGGGGCATATTCATTCCATAATAGTTCAAGTTTCGGCATGAATCATCATATGTAAGATGGGCGACCGACCACCCTTCACAATAATCAC
>JARJDW010014574.1:0-18637 GCA_030264715.1 Adinopsis sp. GC000173 | reverse complement strand
CTGCATGTGTGTGTGTGATAAAGATATCAGTGTTATTAGCATTAAACGTTTGCATATATGATTTGTTGTTAGCAAGGTGTTAAAGAGACACAAATGGAAAGAAAATTATATATAATATATAAATCGGGAATTGATAATTTAAAAGGCCCGGTTCAAGATATTATCAAAATGCTATTTGTTGCTAAATTGTTAATTGTCACAATTTTTACGTTCACATATATTCTTCTAATAAACAACATGTTCATGTTCCTCCTTTATATGAGCGGCAAGAATTCTATTGATGATACTGCAATGACATAAATAATCTGTATGTGTGTGTGTGTGTGATAAAGATATCAGTATTATTAGCATTAAACGTTTGCATATATGATTTGTTGTTAGTGCAGCGGCATTAAAAGAGGAAAGGTAGGAAATGTAACAACTTGTATGAAGTAAATATCCACATGGCACACAGTAATGTCTAGTCTTAAGCTCGGAAAGTAAACAGGCGTTAGCCAATAACTTTAATATACAAGTTGAAGCCTTATGCAGTAATGGAACTGTTAGTTTTACGTTCGGAATGAAATCGAGAAGAGAAAACTTGTACCGTAACAGTTTTTATCGAGGCGAGCGCGCTTTATAAGCTTGCATTTGCTCGCCATATTACTTTATCAACTTTCTTAAATTAAAAGATATTTGCGCTGGTGCTGCTGCTGCTGCATTCAAGCAGTAGCGCCTTTACAAAATTTTCTTCGTGTTGTGATTGCTGCGACGATATTTATATCGAATTTATTTCGGACAAATGCGCCATGAATTTCCATGAATTTCGATTTAACGAATATTTAGTTTTAGACAGTCGAATTATCGATATTAAATAGTTTATGCGCCTTGATTAGTTTCTCAATGTATTGCGAAATACAGAAACAACCAACAACCACCCTCCAACGTTTTAGAACAATATACACAATCACAAAAGAAATAAATTCTGGTTTCAATTGTAATAGGTACGATATAAATATATTTCAGTATAATCTTAAAATAATCTTCTTTGGAATATATTTTAGCAGGTAATTTAAGCTCACATTATTATATTAAGGCTTTTGCGCTAAAATTTTCATTAATATTTATGGGTCGCAGCATGAAAAGGATTAACAAACATTTTGGATTTATTACAATTTTATTCCAAATTTATAATATCAATTGCCAGACTATAACCGCACGAGCATTTTTCACAATTTACTAGACTAAAACTTAATTAAACTTGATAAAAGTGCATTTTTACAACATGCTTATTAAGGCGCGCCAATTTGCTACCATACCATTATATTATATGTATAAAAAACCCCAGCAAAATGATTATTTAGTTTAAAAATTCCATACAAGGATCAAAGTAAAAATGCTCTGATAAAGCTTATCTCATTCATCATCAAGTAATTAACTTTCTATAAAGGTAACTAGTTAGCTACCTACATACAACAGAGTACAGACATATTGCTTTGTGTAAAAATAAGATCATTTTCAGCTCTAAACACAGGGCGGCTCTACACCCTCATAATATTGTGCAGTAGTTATCTAGGCGGGCAAACATTGCATCGGTATATATATTGTTGTATATTTTTACTCATCCATTCAAAAAGGATTTAATTAAAATTTAATTATTTTGCAACAGACGTAATTAATATTTTAAAATACAGCGCATTTTTATCAATCATTTTTTTAATGCGCCTGTAAAGCGCAATTCATTTCGTAAATAAAAACACAACATGCACGAATTTATTGATGTGAGACTATTTTAACAAATTTAGTTATGGAATGAATAACTAATAATCAATATTGTTTATGTGTGTGTGTTTCGTATTAAAAAATCGAGTAAATAATTTATTTCAACTAAAACAAAACTGCATATTTATTTACTTATGCTAAACAAATATTAGTATATTAAATAAAAATTCAATTCAATTAATTGCTGTACCATTCAACAACTTTTCTTCTTGAGAAATCAATTTCAAATTAATCAATTTATTATCAAATTATAATTTTAAGCAAAAGAAAATTATATATAAATTTTTTCTTCTTCTTTTTCGCTTTCTTGTTCTTCATGTATGCGTTTTGATTAAAATAATTTTTGGGCGCTGTTAAATAAACGACGTTACAGTTTATAGCCACCTATAAGAGAAAATATTCTACACCCTGTATATTTAAACTAAACTAGGTGGTATCATAAAACGTGAACCTTTTTTGACATAAAACTCGTTGCTATAAAGCAAACCTATTAAAATGTATATAGCTGTTTGTATCCGCAACAATGTGAACTATACCATAGTTTTTCCCTCTCTCACAATATATATATATATATATATATTCGCCATGCAAAAAATTATATAAATATATATATATATATATATATATATAAAATGGGCCACAAATCAAATCTTGTTTATCTGCATATTTGGAATGCAACAGACGCAGTGTCAGTGTAGTCTTATCACTCGAGTCCAGTTACGGGAACGAGTGGACATCCACACACATCACATACGCATGTAAAGAGACCAGGAAACCCACAAGCACATGATACATCCCACATGAATATTAATATCACATATCAGATTACCAAGGAAACACGTAATTTCCACAACACAGAAAAAAAAGCAGCAAGATAATAACAATACCGATTTGGAAGACAATAACATCGCACCGAAAAAAAAAATGGCGAGGAAGTTGTTAGATACATTGTAATTAACATTTTTAATCCGGGCGAGCATAAATTTGTCGCAAAGTTCGTTGTTTATCGGCGCGGCTTAATTCATTCTTTCAAGTTCGAAGCAGAAAAATGCATTCTTTTCTAATATTGAAAAGTTTGCAGTAGTTGCATGTTCAAAAACGCTGTTGAAAATTTTATTTCCACTTTTAGAATGCATGATTGTTTCATTTTACATAATTTCACCACGATTTTATTTTCAAAACAATTCTCGCACAAATAATTTAATACACTTTTATATAAAACTTTCATTTCTTTTGACTATTTACTTCGTTTCGGTTTTAAACAAAGTTATTGGAAAACAGTGCCAGCTATAATGAATTATTTACAAAGAAAGTAAACATTTTGGCGCATCCACTCCTATAAACAGATAATTTCATTTCAATGATGACAAACTGTAATAAAATTGTTTTCATTCGCTGCTCACTACATTATTAATACAATGCAATTTCTTCTGTCAAACATCTAAATAATATGTAGTTTTATTGACTTCACTCTCGGCAACTTTTTTAATTATCTTTCTCGGCGCCTTAAAAAACTCTTTATTTGCTGTCTCTACTTTTCTATCTCGCCGAGAAGAGCTAATGAAATGAATTTTTTGAGCAAATCTTTATGCAAATTTTATTTAATGCGCATTGCTAAAAACTATACAAAAATATTGGTTTTGTAAAATGTAACCTCAAAACAAATTAATATGAATATTAATTGCCAAATTCAGTTATAGATGCTTTTGACTCCCATTTTTTAGGATATCCATAAATGTTATGATCTTTTTCTTCTTAAATATGTTAACTGTAGATATTTTCTCAGTGTTTTTCTTTACCTCAACATTAATATGAAGTACAAAAACATTCCGTTTTGGATATTTTTCTCTTAGAGATGATTAACTTTAAGATCGACTAGTTGAACTTAATGAGGATGAAATCAGAACCACCATCGCGCAAAATGACAAATACTTAATAGATGAAAGTTTTCTTCATTGGAAAATAAAAATAGATTATAAATATAAAAGCATGTGCGCGCGTGCGCTTGTTGCACACACACATAGAGAAAAGTTTCGACAAAGTTGAATGTGGGGTGCATTAAAATGCAATTTGTCGTAAAGAATACGATTGCGTGAAATCGCAGCCACGTCAATTTTTCCGAAAATCCATTTACGGCTTTCATTTGAAATTAAAAGATATTTACACGAATTTCACTAGCTGTCGCATATTTGTCTCTAGAGATTTGCCAGTCGACATTGAATAGGATTGCGTGACTGCATATTTTATTGAATTAACAAATTTAGCTAAATCTGATGACGATTTGCGCGAAATATTGAAAATGTTAATTTTTCCAGCTGTGATTCCACGCAAAGATAAATTTAACGATGGAAATAAAGCGTTATTGTTCTCCAGCAGCAATTAAAAGTAAATTTTTGCGGCTGTTTAGATTGCAAAGTTTAAAATTCATTTATAATATCACGCATGCTACATAATTGGTATCAAATTTTATAGAATTATTTTGTATGTCTGATACAGCGTAGAATAATATCATAGCGCTGCTCCATAAAGTTTTAATGGGTATATATATTATTAATGCGAATTTATGGTTGTATCTGAGGATCATCTCCATACGTAAAACCAGAAACATCCTTCGTTTTCTCTCCCTCTCTACTTCTGTTTCTCTATAAATAAATTTTAACACATATATATATATACATATATATATTATATGTATATGTATAGGATGTTATGTATGTATAACTCAACTTGTGTTATTAAATTCATTTTATACTATGAGGTATAATTGTAAAATGTTATTTCTGAGACGACATGAGTGTATTATTAACTACGATGTGTGCATAAAATATATAATATTTTGTATTTAAGATTATTTTTGTAGGTTTGTTTAATTTAATTATATAATAAATTTCAAGTAAAATATGATTTGGTTAAGTAACGGCCGATTATTATATTATTATATAAGAAATAAGTGAACATGCAAGTAAATTCAATAGATTTTTATATAGAAAATTAACGTTATTAAAATAATTACATAATTCATATTTTCAAAGGAAATTTCGTAAAAAAGAGTTTCGTTTAAGAGGTAAGCAGTGTATTATCTAAAATAGTCTCATATTTTATTTAAAAAGTTTTGCATTTGAATAAACCTTTGAATATAAATATGAATGTCAAAGCAATACAAAAAAGCAGCGAAACTTTTTTAGATATATGTATTTGAAATATATTTATATAAACCAGTAACGTTATATAATGCGATATAAATACAATAGTTAGAGAAAAATAATTCAAACCATAAAATATATATTAAGAGAAAGTTTTTTTTTCTTAAAAAAAAAATTAGTGAAGAAAAGAAAATGTTGGAAAGTAGAAGATGATGAGTCTGTGGGGAATAATAGATACTTAAAGCTTTAGAGAAACTATTGATAATAAAAGTTATAGCAGTGTTAGCAATAAAAATATACACACGTATATAAAATACAACATTAATCAAATATTTAAATAACACTTTACTAAATCGAATATTATTAATAACGATTTGTGTTGTGATTGCAAATTGAAATTTTTTGAATTCTCTAATATATTCACGTATTTTATAATTGTAACATTTTTTATAATTGTTAATATCATTGAAAATTTTTCATTAGTTGCCTGTTGATGACTAAAATAGCTAAATATAATCGAAACGTTGACAAAAAGCATTTACAATTGGTATATCATTTAAATTGAGAATTGAAAAATTCAACTATACCTTAATAATTTTTAAATTCTTTAATATATTTATGTATTTTATAATTGTAACATTTTTTATAATTGTTAATATCATTGTAATATTTTCATTAGTTGTCTGTTGATGACTATAATTAGCTAAATATAGTCCAAACGTTGACGAAAAGCATTATCAATTGGTATATCATTTAGATTCCGAATTGAAAAATTTAACTATATTTTAATAATTTTTAAATTCTTTAATATATTTATGTATTTTATAATTGTAACATTTTTTATAATTGTTAATATCATTGTAATATTTTCATTAATTGTCTGTTGATGACTATAAATAGCTAAATATAGTCCAAACGTTGACGAAAAGCATTATCAATTGGTATATCATTTAAATTCCGAATTGAAAAATTTAACTATACTTTAATCATTTTTAAATTCATTAATACATTCATGTATTTTATAATTGCAACTATTAAACATTTTTTATAATTGCCAATATCAATCTATTTTTTTCATTAGTTCGCTGTTGATGACTATAACTAGCTAAATATAACCGAAACGTTGGTGAAAAGCATTATCAATTGGTATATCATTTAGATTGCGATATGAAAAATTTAAATATACCTTAATAATTTTTAAATTCTTTAATATAGTCATGTATTTTATAATTGCAACTATTAAACATTTTTTATAATTGTTAATATCAATTTAATTTTTTTCATTAGTTATCTGTTGATGACTATAAATAGCTAAATATAATCGGTACGTTGGCGAAAAGCATTATCAATTGGTATATAATTTAGCCTCTGCCTTTAGTTCATATATTGAGTTCTTCTTACATTTAATTCACCTTAATAAATTTGCTACTTTAAGATATTTTATTTAACCAACAACATATATGAATAATAAAGAATATTTGTATTAGAAAACATGAACGTAAGCTTTAAGGTTGCTGGAATCGACTGAATAAAATCTAGATAGACAGTGATGCTGCACACAAATTTCTAGTTTTATGTGCTTTTGATTTGTCATATCGAAAGTTGCAAAAAATAGAGAACCGTTTTTATGCGATCCGCCACCAAATCTAATTTCCAGCGCTCAAATATCCAAAATCGCCTGATAAAGACCGTGCCATATAGCAAATACGAACGTTATTTTTTTTAATTAGCCACACGCGCGCGCACATAGAAACAATTAATTAATTATGCCGTATAACAAAAACGTGGCGTAATTAATAGCGTGTCTATCAATTTATTTATTTGCGCTGCTTTTCAAAACTTTAGTTGGGAAGAAAGAGCGCTCAGTTTTAACGACTGCTGAATAATTTTCACATAAATTTCAATCTGCAAGAGCAAGTGTTGCGCTGTTTTAGTTATTTTTTTTTTCAGCTACGATAGATTATTCCATCACACACATATAAATATATAAAAACAATTTTGTGAAATTTAAATAAATACGCACATTTTTTTCGGTGTGCATGTAAATGAAATTGTTTATTTAAATTAATGAATATTTAAATTGCAGTAGTGCAACAAATAATTTTCATGTCATTCGATTTATTAAATGTGTCTGAGGTTTCGCTGAATTTTTGTACCCACACGCTTTATTGATTAGTCTCGTGTGTTTTTAAGACCTCGAAAATAAATGAAGCGTTAGTTTTGTGTTATTTTTCCGGTTTTTTTTTTATTGTGACGGGAGGGTGGGAAAATGATATGCACATAAAAATCAGGTTAGATATTGGCATGTTTAGCACGATTAGTTTTCCTAGCGTCACCTGATTATTCCTGTGGACAACGGTCACTGGCTATCTATGATAACGGCTGACTGAGCTAAAGTTCATGTCGACCCTTAGAATGCTACCCGAACCCAATATGTAATAAAACCGTTTTGTATCTACATTTTATTATTTTTATTTCGATAATGATCGGGTTTTTTAAATTCCACGCCAGACTAAACAACACTCAGCAGTGGATGGTTATTTGTTAGTTGCTTGAAATGCCACCTGCTGAACTTGTATTTATAAGTTGCATGTCAATATTTCAATACAAAAAAAGTTTACGCTTTTTTATCATACAAGTGGCTACATTAGATAATTTTATATATATTAAACAATATCTAATTATAAATAAATGTTTCCTCAACAAAAAATCTTTAACAAAGCACAGCAAGTTTAGCTATAATCAAAATTTTCTTGAAACAAAAAGCATTCTAGTAGTAAATCTTTATTTTACGTATTGTAATGATAATTGTATTATCTTCTACACGCAATAAATTATAATACTACTAATACTACTAATACTAGTAGTAAATTTAGAAATATCTATTCAATAATCAATAGCCAATTACAGTTGATGAAACAAAAGTCGATAGATTGTATTCGACAAAAAATATTATAAATAATAAAGATGAAAAACAAAAACCAAAAAAAAAAGTGTTGTGTAATTTTAGCGTGGCGCTGATCGAACGTTCAATACTAAAGTAATCACAAATGTTTTTGGCTTAATCTATCTAAAATACCTCAAACACAAACGAGTTATGAAACAATACAAACGCACAATACAAATCTGCATGGTACTTAGTGCTTTTTGATTCAAATTCGATTTGACATATCTCGCTTACTTTCAATCGAAAAATCTCACTCGATGCAATTTTTGCGAAACAAATTTATTACATTTTTCCAATCGTGTTTTATTTTTTTAAATCGCTGCAACAATTTGTAAAGCGAATTCGTTTTGTTTGTTGCCGCCGAATGCTCCGATTGAAGGAAACAAATCATATCGCTCGAAGGAGACATTTTTCACAATTTAATTAATTTCAATTAAAACTATAATAAGTTGCTAGCTATTCGACTAATAACTTTCTTAGAAAACAAAATTCAGCTAATTAAACTTCACTTCAGTTTTAATAAAATTTAGTCAAATTAAATTACATATAAGTTTGCTGCCTCTCTATACTAACGTTTATGATTCATGATTATATATTTTTTTTAAATATAGTTAATGTGTCATAATGTTATCAACGCAAAACAGAAAAACGTTTTAATCATTTTTATGGTGCCGTTTTTTAAATGGTTAAAACTGATTC
Organism: Adinopsis sp. GC000173; assembly: GCA_030264715.1. Lineage (NCBI taxonomy): Eukaryota > Metazoa > Arthropoda > Insecta > Coleoptera > Staphylinidae > Adinopsis > Adinopsis sp. GC000173. Next base: position 10,087 of record JARJDW010014574.1, on the reverse strand, counting down.
GAAACAAAGAATCGTTAAACATGTTTTTTTTTGTTCAATTATAATCAAATCAAACAATCCCCCACGCAATTTTTAATAACAATATGTTATGAAATCGCTTTGTAAATAATTAAGCCAAAACAAAAAAGCAAAACAAAACCTGAAAATAAAAATAAAAATGATAAATTTGGTTGTAATTAAATCTGACATTAAATTAGTGATAATTATAAAGCGTCTTGAAAATTGTATGAAATTAAATTCAATGTAACATCGCATCTAAATAAAAAAGTTTCTGCCAGCATATTTAAAAACACCCATGAGGAGTAAGGTAATATAAGAACGGAGTCCCCCTTAAAAATGTATTTAAAACCCGGAAAGATAATGAAAGTTAGGTGGAAGTACAAGTTTTTAAAACGCCCTCATATTTTTGCGCTCATTTTTTGGGAAAGATCCGCGTGTGAAAGTGTGGAGGAATTTAGGAGGATTAAGCCGCAAATCCTTCGATGAGAGAAGACATAGGTACTGAAATGCCTCCCAAATTTGACCACAAAATCTCATTAAAGGCCTCCGGGTTGTGTCCGGATATAAGATGGTCTTAGGGTCAACATAGCATTGTCACAGTGTAAAATATATCAAAATTAGCATTTTTTATGCACACAGATTTGAAAGTGAAATGTTGGCTGTTTTTCATTCATTCGTATACGGTCTTGGACGAAATTATAAATTGGACTCTTGAGGTCATCTTAATCGATTCGCTCATCCTTAATGATCGCATTTCCCAACCCGAACATTTCCATAAATATCTAAACACATAAATAAAATGTGGCAAACTTTATATATATATAATAATTTGATTGGCACAAAACACAAAAAGGGTTGTTATTTTAGGTAAGTTAAATCAATTACCATATCGATCTAGCTAGTAGGTAAAAATTGCAACTGTGACCTTCTATTGTACAGTATACTATATACTATATATACTCTATATATATATATATGTACATGCTATAGTTGTATTTGCGGCTGTCGTGTAAATTACAAGTAATCAAGGAATGTTGTAACAAAGCGGGAGGAATGGAAAGTCTTCACAAGTGAGAAAAAACTGTCAAGTCTATAAATCTTCGTTGTAAAACCCGACCATTCTTCCCAGAATGAAAAAAAATCGGGTATATGTATTTAGTTAAACTTATTCGGGAAAATTCAGCGATCAGGTAAGTATTTCAGTCCACGTCCAATCAATCAAAAGTCTAGAATGCATACAAAAAATATTTCAAAGGTATAGTATTTACTTGACGGAAATTACATTTCAATTTTTTCGCTATTAAATTGATTTTGCTCTGCATATATTTGCACAACTTGCATCTTTATCACTGCAAGAGAGGATATTCGCATGTTCGACATTTAAATGTAATGCTCTGCAAAATGTGCATACATGTTTTTATATATATTCTATTATAGATTATTAGTAGATAGATTAGTATTTTAAGTATTTTATGCAGCAAAATTGGGTTTACTTTAAGGCAATTACGATTTTTTCACGTAATGTTAAATCTTAATAAAAAATCTTGATTTTTATTTCATAAAACACTTATCTGTAATAATTATTAATCAGCATTGCACCATTATTATCAGTCTAAGAGGATATTCTCATGTTCGACATTGCAAGATGTGCATACATGTTTTTATATATATTCTATTATAGATTATTAGTAGATAGATTAGTATTTTAAGTATTTTATGCATGGAAATTGTGCTTACTTTAAGGCAATTACGATTTTTTCACGCAATGTTGAATCTTAAAAAAAAATGTTGATTTTTATTTCACAAAACACTTATCTGTAATAATTATTAATCAGTATTGCACCATTATTATCAGTGTAAGAGGATATTCTCATGTTCGACATTTAAATATATTGCAACGCAAAATGTGCATACATGTTTTTTATATATTTTAGTAGATATTAAGTATTTTAAGCACATCTATTGAATAAGTAAATAATAATGCATCAAAATTTTATTTACTTTAAGACAATTACGATTTATTCACTTAATTTTCGTTTTCAATTTCATAAAACACTTATCTGTAATATTTATTAGTAAGTATTTGCCTGTCGCTATAATATTGTTGAATTAGATTCGTATTTTTGAAGTATTTTAAGCATATTTATTGAATAAGTAAATAATGATGAATCAAAACTATGTTTATTTTAAGACAATTACGATTTTTTGACTTAATGTAGAATATTAATAAAAAATGTTGATTTTGATTTCATAACACACTTATCTGTAATATTGATTAGTCAGTATTTGCCTGTCGATATAATATTGTAGAATTAGATTCGTATTTTTGAAGTATTTTAAGTATTTTAAGCATATTTATTGAATAAGTAAATAATGATGCATCAAAAGTGTGTGTGTTTATTTTAAGACAATTACGATTTTTCCACTTAATGTATTCTATATATAAAACACTTATCTGTAATATTTATTAGTCAGTATTTGCCTGTCGCTATATTTGAACAATAACAGTATTTGAATATTATGGTTCTGTATGGATTTTGGGATTTGATGTTTATTTACTTATCATATATTCATGAAATCAGTAAGCGTATTGAATCTTTGCATTTGACTCGCAATAAAAATATTTTATTGATGGGTGGAAAGTTTACTTTAATTATTATTCATGAAAAGCCTTCAAATATAGCCGAATCTTTTCAATAATTTCGACCAAATTAATAACACTTTTCAATTAAAGCTAATCTATAAGATAAATATCACTTGTAGTGCGGTTTATAAATTTTCAACTAATGGAAATTAATTATATAACCTATATAACTTGTACCTCCCACCATTAAAAGTACTTACATAATCTTTCTGCTCGCGCTAAAATATCGAAGAAACTTGGTAAAACTATCTGCGAGCTTATTCCACCTTGCTATAAACAAGTAAAACTTGCTAAATTATTTAATTTTCCCGGCGCGCGAAGAGAGAGAGAGAGGGATGAAGGGATGAAGGATGAAGGAGGGAGGCGCGTATTCGCGCTTCTAATTAATTAAATATTATTTGCGCACATTAATAATTTTTATGTGTGTGTGTGTGTGTGTGTATTTTTTGATATAGACTTGTAAATGGGAATATATTAAAAGGTAAAATATAGCTCAAATTTAATCTACTATTATCAGAAATCATATCAAACTATATATCATTGCAAAGAGGAGAAAAATGCCATTAAAAAAGCTCATAACGAACAATTTTTCATGAAAAAAATATATATATTCAGCCATAGCAATGCGATTGCAATTCAAAAAATCATTATCTCCAACATTATTTTGATGAAAATCATCAATACCCAGCGGAAAGGTGATTTCATTAACGCTTGATTATAGAAATCGCAATTAATTACAAAAATTTTGTATAATATTCAATAACGCAACAATCAATCAATCATCCAATCAATCAATCAATATTTTTATTTAACTCTATGCTTTGTGAATTTAAAATATTATCGATTTTCGTAGCTAAGCATTATCTTCTAAATACGTTTTTTTATAATAAATCTCCTCGCACGGTGAAAATATTATTTTGATATACAATAAGGCAACAATCAATCAATCAAATTACATTATAATTAATTGTAGCAAATCAACAGCGAAAGGTAGTAGGGAGGTAGGTAGCGTAAAAATGCGGCAAATAAACAGAGAGAAGAAGGAAAAAAAATTAATTAAAATGTGGCACTTTGCCTTCATTAAAATGAAACGAACTTTGCTAATTTAACTAAACCTCCTATGCCTTATAATTAGTATCAAAAGATTAAAGATTTTCGTGTGTAAGTTGATAGCTTTTAACCACCTTCAACAACTTTACTCCACATCCACACATCCACATCCACACATCCACATCCACATCCACATGCCAAAATAAAAACGACATCAACATAAATTAGAAATTTCATCATCCAAAATATCTGCGCATTTTTGTTTACTCATTCTGTCAGCGCTCGCAAAATTTATGCCATCAGTAATTAACATAATTTACTATAAGAAAATGCAACAATAAAGCATCGCAAGGACCTAAAAAGACAGGTCAAAATAATTTATTCTTATGAATATGCAAAATTACTCATAGTCATTGTTTCATCCACGAATTGAAATGACGTATAATTCATGATTATCTGTTATCGTTTTGAATGCATGGGTTACAAATCCAGCGAAATAACAAAACACCAACAATATAACGCAACGCGCGGGCAACAGCAACACAACAACAACAAAAAATTATTTTGTTCTGAATCGTTCGTTTTAATCATTTGGAAACGGCTGAAATTTTTTATCCATCAAATACGTAAATGCGTAATTCATTCATAATGAATAATTAAATTTATTATAATTTTAAACATGAATTTATGCAATCATTTAAATAATCAGAAATGATATAAATACCACATTGGACTGTTCAATCATGCTAAAATGCATTAAATAATTTATTAACGAATAATAAACAATTTATTAATCGCAAGCCTATTAAAAAGAAATTACATATTTGGATGGTTATCGTTGCAGAAAAGTAACAACAGACTTAATTATTATTAAAAATTGTGTTAGAGTGTTTTAGGCATTATTAATTTTTTATTATTTGATACAATATTTCTGATTTATATCGCAATTATTAAGTGTTTGCGTCGCTTGCGTCGCTGGCGTCGCTTGACGTTGAGCTAAACATTTATTAATTACAATATTATGTGTGTATGACATTTTACCTTTAATGTTGAATTTTAAACAAAGAAAATTGTTCAGCCGCAATATTTCTGCTAATCTCGCAAATCAGCAAACAGAATGTTTTATTACCGAATGCATGTTAATACGTCACCTTGTTTTTCTTATCACACAAATGGCGAAGATAGAAAATTATTAAATTACTCATTTCGCCGTGACATTATTTCCTTTTTAATCAGCAAATTGAAGTTGTTTGTCAACTTAATCGCTGTACAACACTTATCTAGTCGAGAAGATAATTTCGTTATCGACCTGGTGCTCTATTCCATACCATCCATACATGCATTCTTTGTCAGTTAAAACATATTATCGATAAACTCGTATATATCACCGGCTATAATAATATCGCAATGTCGATCAAGCTAAATTTTTTTCTTCATTGCTCAACAACGGCAAAAAAATCTAACAAACATCTGTTATAACATCATCTAAGCCTCGTCTATTGACTTTTTTTTTTCTACATCATCGGGACGGGGGAGAGAAATTTAGCTTTTGATATTGATAATATGTACAGATAAGTCAACACAGACAAAGTGTCTGATATAAATTTTATGCCTTTATAGATTGCTTAAGAGCTTATTGCATTAAAATTCACCCTCTCGCATAAAAAACGGAAATATTTCTAAATGTTTTACTCATTAGTAAATAATATTTCTTATCGCCGAATTCGCATTGATCAAGACATTTCGTTCATTGTTATTTCATTACACATATATGTAACAGCACTCTCTATGTGAATTCTTAATAGTACTCGCATTTATTTCATTTTATCTCAACATATCAATTGTATTTAATACAAAAAAGTATATATATATATTAGGATTTGCATATTAGCAACAAAACAAGCCATAACTAGATGTAAATTCAAAATATCCATCCAATGTTTATTTAAATGTGTTTAGTTAGACGTTCGTTGCTCTAGCTAACATTTCGAATAAATTTATAAAACAAACTTTTTATATTAACACGTTTTTGTCGCTTTGACAACGTCATCTAAGTATATACGCTCTTTTTGAAATTAGATTGTAAAAATTATTATAACTACTCTGTCTACTGGTGATGAGAAAGTGATTAAAGAATGCATTGTCATTCGGCTCTGAGCTATTTTCAAAGCTTTGAGAAGTCAGTTTAAAATTGATTTTGAAATTTTGACAAATATATGCATGCATAGAGAAGACAACGATTTAATAAAAATAGTATAAAAAGAAGATGTCTACTGAAATAATAGAACAGTTTGTTTAACAACTCTTTGTGAGCCATGAAATGAGAATCTAAGGTAAAAAATACAAATATTTTATTAAATATCAACGCGTTTCGACAGAAATGAAGACACCTTAAACTAAATATAATGGCATCTATAAAAATAGATTAATAAAAAAACATAATTAATTATAGACTGAAATAAATCTTCATTTAGGACCTTATTCTTTCTAAATCCGGCAACGATAAGTTAATACAGATATAGAGACAAAGTCATAGCACGTTAAAGGTGGAAAATGCTGAGAAATAAACTATGTATGAACGAACTAATAAAAATTATTTATGATTCTATCGCCATCGTAAAAATTAGCACTTTGTAGCAACTTTTTGAATTTTCAATATGCGAATCAATTATTTACGAAGCTGTCGGCTAGAATAATATGATAGAAAGTGTAGTCATCGGTGGTGTGGTTCTGCTGCGGTGGGTGACAAACATCAAACCATCTGCACCTTATCAAATAATTGAACATGTGAGAGTATTCGTAATGACGTTTTCTAGCTTCTTTTCCATTTAGTTTAATGAGTTTTTGAAAGTATAATTTTTAATTTGCATAACATTAAAAGTATTACAAGCTGTCAAATGCGTGAAGTGAAAGCTTTAAAGTAATGTTATATTGGTTTGTAAATACTCATAAAAGTATTTCCCTATGGAAAGTTGCTAAAGAAAATTACATTTTCTGGCTCATAAAATTCGAAACGTTCTTGTAATAATACGTTTGGGTCAAGCTATTGGACATGACAAAACCTTTACCTGTAAGAAAACACTTCAACCGAAATTAATTGCTACTGATCAAACAACCACAAAACGAAAAAAAAAAAAAAACTTTTCTCCTTACGCTACTCGTTTTTTTTGCCGTGTTGTCGTGTTTCGATCAAGCTCAATTTCATACAAAATATTCTTTTACAAACATTAAAATTGTTTACGTATTTATAAACTGTCAAAACAAGATGAATGTTAAAAAGTTTTAAGTTTCTTCAAAATCATCAATTATCGTTTTTTTTTCGTGCAGTTTGTCAATATATTTAGTTTCGATTAGCGTCCGCGCTAATTTAATTACAAAAAAACAATGCCCAATGTAAAATCCACAACCTTTAATTAAAATATGGCATATTTATTTAGCTCAATAATGATTTATTAAAACTAAAAACGAATTGTTGTGTTTATCGTGGACAGATTTATTTAAAAGTTTTCAATTAACGCTGATATTAATTAAATTATAAAAATGTTTCTGATATATAAAAACAATTTTTTATTTTATTTATTAAATACGCAATGTGTTCATCCAACTGAAAACAAACCTATTTTAAAATTGTAATTTTTTGGAATGTAAATAACACAAATTGTTGATATATTTTTTTAATAAAATGACAAAAGCTACAAAATTAATTGTGTTTATAATATAAAAAAATATGCTTTTTATTTGGCAATTGTCAAAATCGCGATGTAGAATGAAATGATTTTCAATATTTGAAAAGTTTTACGTGCGAATTTATTTTTCGCACCTCAAAGAAATATTCTCGAAGGTTGAATTAGCTGCTTGAAGCGAGTTTACTTTTTTCTCGTCTTCATCATACAAAAAGAGATACCGAACCTCATATCTTGCCATACATTTATGATTGATGGTTCATAATCTATAAACTTGGATTATTTATGTGTAATGAAAAGTTTAAAGTATAGCGAACGCTTAAAATTATACGATATAATATCACAATGCGATTTTTTTTCGCATTGTTATATCGAACAAACTATCTCAAAGCGCGGATATTTTTCATCAATGTTTATTGTGATTGTTTTGTGAAACGTTTTACTTTATGTTATTATATATATATATATAAATCTGATGCTCATTAAATGTGCTTAATGATAATGCAGCAAAGGCAAGCTTTTAGTTTACACTGTTCCAATTTCTATGGAGGAGCGGAAAAGTTCGTTCACCTTTTTTTTTTTTTTAATTATTATCACTTCTTTTTTTTATTAAAAACGCGAACAATAATTATATTTTCAATCATTCAGATTAAGGATAAATTTCTATTTATCCCACATTCGATTACTCATAGGTGTATGTAATTAATTATAGATTTTTCTCTGAGTAATTTTTGATTGTCACTTCTTGTAAATGTCAATGCGTAAACCCACCACCACCACCTTCTCATCTAATTTATGATTTAAAATGTCCAATGAATTAATAATAATGACGATAATTATAGCATCAGTTTTGTATTTGGTGCGTAGGCTGGCGGCGGCAGAGAGCAAAATTGATTGAAATAGATGTAATTTAATTTTGAATGCATTCGATCAACTATTTATATTTGATCAATGATAAAAAAGATACGTTTAACATCTGCTCCTTTGAGGAATATACAACTAAGAATATTTTTCTAAAATTGTTGATTTGAATACTACTACAAAGAGAATATAAGCTATACACGTGTATGTTATTTTATATATATTGTACATATATCATATTATCATATAATACGCAAGAGAGATTATTTTTAAAAATAGATATTTAGCAATAATTCATAGAAGAACTATTACAATATGTATAACCTAGCAGAGACACAGCGACAGCCTAAAGCAATCAAATTCATATCACATAGTTAGTCTATCTTAACGTTATCTGTACACATTATCAATATCAACCTAAAATTGCCACTAGGGTATGAAATATGTCGATGAGAATGTAGAAATGTTATTATATAAACTTATCTGCTTCACATAAAAAGTTGGATTTGGCGCGGCACAAAGAAACATTTTGTCCCCTAAAAAATAATTAAAATTTAAATATTTATCATGCGTTTAAGCCGTGCTGGCTGTTTTCACATAAAATAGATTAAAATTTCAACTTTGTTTCTTTTGAATTAACTCTTAATTGTTAATTTATAATTTTTTAATTAAAATAAAACCGTATGGTTTAATTGAGTTTCATTCCATTTAATAAATAAACGTAAAGATTTCGTCGCTCTTCTATGAATTTTCAATTTAATTGTCCCACTTTCTTTATAGTTAATTAGTTCTAAGCGCACTATTATAGTGTTAATTAAAGATTTTACAAGCAACTCCTAAACAATCTATTACATTCTAAAACTTTATCCCAAGTATGTGTGCGAAAATTTCAATAAATTTATATTACGGATAGAAAATTGAGAAAATTAATTGTTTTTTCTCTCTGTATATACATATGTATGTATGTATAAGAGTGAAGAAAAAATTGCGAATGTTTTAGACTTGAAAAGTAATTGAAAACAGAAAAAAAAACAAAACAATATCTTTATGTCTCCCGGCGCATTCAAATCTTTTACGTACTTGTTTAAAATATAGTAAATTGTCGAACACAAATAATATTGTTGTGCAAATTGAAGTAACAAATACTATTAAATACACTGATCAGCATTATTTATGCGGTAAAGTGGTTCGCGCACTTTTCCGAATATTTATTCGCTGATAGAGAGAAAAATTTATTTTCAAGCAGCGAGTTAATGCTAAATTAAAGCAATTTGTACAACAAACAATTACATAATTCGTATGCATTACTTGAGCACCTTAGTGCCGGAGATTCTATAAGCTCGATCGTGTTGAATCTTTCGATTCCGAGATTATTTCAGCACTGTCTCCAATAAAATAGCAGCGAACGGTGATTTAATGGTGGGAGACTGAATTCAGTTGACGAAAAAAAAATGCTGCTACAATACGTTTTCATATAAATTGCAACAAATAATATATTTCGCAACACAATTTACAGACGATAATTAACAGAAATGACTTAATTGATGAAGAGTGATGGTTTGAAAGATTACATTCTAGTTATATGTAAAAATTTGCCATAAATAATACTTTTAATATAAATTGTAACAAATAATATATTTCGCAACACGATTTAAAGTCTATAATTAACAGAAATTACTTAATTGGTGTCGCAATGGCATTTCGACCAGAGCTCATCATCAGAAGTGACTGTTTCGAAGATTACATTTTAGATATATGTAAAAATTTGTCATAAATAATACGTTTTAATATAAATTGCAACAAATATCATATTTCACAACACGATTTACAGTCGATAATTAACAGAAAT
>JARJDW010014573.1:0-14262 GCA_030264715.1 Adinopsis sp. GC000173 | reverse complement strand
TATATATATTATTTCAATGTATTAAGCCGATTAATGATTGATAATGTCGGTATGTCGTCGTCGTACAATACGTACAAGCCGCCAATAATATATTAAATGTAAATCAGTGCTTCTCAAATGTTAATGAAACATCGTCTCCTTTAATAAAATCATTTTATTAAGTTTATTAGTTTTGACAAACAAAAATAACTTCTTTAACTTTTAGGCTGATGCAAATTCAATCAATTTGTTTACTCTTGGTTCAAAATTTATCAAAAACAATTACAAATCACAATTTTCTATGAATTTGAATAATTAATCATTCTATTTTATTCAAAAACATGCTATATCAGGGTCTATACTGGTCCAAAAACATTTATTATTATTTTAATGCCTTTGTTAGAACTAAGAATGTTATATGATACAGCAAAAAAAATCTAATGTTCCTGATACTGCCGAAGATATTGTCTTTTGTCGCTCAAAATATAATATCTTACAAATCGCCCATCGACGCCCACAGGAAGGAGATATCACCCACTTTGAGAATCACTGATGTAAATTATGAAAAGTAGAACATGTAAGCTAATAAAATCGCAAAGGGTGGTACGTTAACAAGTCTTAAAATACAAAAAAATCCCGTTTTATGCGCAATTTACAGTTCATATAAATATTAACGCCCATCATACCTAAATAAAGTATAAATATTTATTCTTACGAAATCAGAAATTTATAATTCGACTGCTATATATAAATCGTCGCTAAAAACAACGCCAAATAATTCAAATTAGCATATGGCTGATACAATTTTTGTTACACTTCTTTGTTTCGATGAAATAATAACGCAGCTTCGTGTGAATTTTATAATAAAATGCGCTTAGATAAATCTCAAATGTTTTGTACCTATTATTCCAGTACAAAATTGTATGCTTCCATCAGTTAATCGACAACACATTACATGGCAAAATCGTTGTATTAATTTTACATCAACTAAATTGGCCTTACATAATGTTTAATTTGATATAGCATCGTCTTATTGTTTTATTAATAAGACATACTAAAAGTGATATCATAAAAACAATGTATCGTAGCATAATATCAAACAGTGAAATTTGAGTGTAAAGAACAAAAGCAATCATAGAATTAGAATATGTATTTTTTACGTTTAAATAAAATTACAGTATTAGAATAACAATGAAAATGGATAAGCATATAATCAAAAATTAATTTTTATCTTCATACTATTAACAAATTACATTTTAACTGTACTAGGAACAAAACTAAACAGATTTTCAACTTGACATGTATGTATCTAAATGTTATTTAATGTAAACTCGCATTTTTGCGATATAAAAATTTCTTAACTCGGTATAATTAGAAGATCTAATTTTTATCATTTTTATTTACAACCAACTGAAAGCTTAGCCATAAGCTTAATGCAAATTGGTGGAATACATTAATCGACAACACATAGCCAAATCGTTGTATTAATTTTACATCAACTAAATTGGCCATACATAATGTTTAATTTGATATAGCGTCGCCTTATTGTTTTATTAACAAGACATACTAAAAATGATATCATAAAAACAATACATCGTAGCATAATATCAATTAAGCCTAATCATACTGAATAGTCTTCTATAGAGTCTATGGTTTTATTTTTGTCTGTGAAATGATTCATTGCATTTTATGCGTTGCGTTTTCAAATGCATCGATTAGATTAAAGTTGACTAACTTTTTTCCAAAACAATATTCAAGGTTTTTCCTTAATTATCGAAATGTTGCATGTGATTTGCATGATGAATGATGAATGATGAAACTTTCCTAAGATAACACAGGCTAATTAATGTGCTATTTTAGAATATTTAGCAAATAACGTTTTGCGAAAAATTCTTGAAATTCAATCAAGCACAAGCACGATCAGATTATGATTTTAATTTATCGAACGCCTGCTTATACTGAAACACTGTTCTGGCAATTATGCATAATCAATTTTTTGGAGGAAAGAATTTTATATGCAGACAGGCAGGCACAGAAGTAATAATTATACGCGTTGAATTATTGACAGTTATAAAAACGCAAGGTCATTAAATTCTTACTGGATTGGCAAGATTTTTTTAAGGTATATTCCTCGTAAATAACCAACGATGTTTCATTTTCTACTTTTATAAATTTAGTCATATTCACAGTTATAGTCTCACACATTTATTTATATATAATGGGATAATAAAACATCATTATTGTCACCTAAATAACATGAAATGAATTAATTTGAAACTGGTAATAATGTGCATTGAAAAGCACGCAATTTCTCTGTCTAGCGCTAAAACCGCACTCAATTAATATTGCATATTAACCGGTGACTTTTTAATAAAAACGAATGTTAGCCTGTCAATGTACTTTATCGCCACAATTTCTCCAGCCAAAATCGATTATAATTATTATTTTAGTCTACAAACACGAACTGTAGGGGTGGATGAAGAATGAGCCGCAATTTAAGTTGCTGCTCCGAGCAAGGTGAATTTAAGATAATCAAAACCATCGTCTAATACTGCAAAATTGCTAAATGTTTAATGCCACCAATTTTCGCAAAACAATGTTTTAATTGCGGGTTCGTAATTAAAATTGAAGCTCAGTTTCATTTAAACTTTCATGTACACGAAAATACATTAATGTAATACCATTTGACAATCATTTTGTTAGTTGAATAGTTTATTTTGGTAGAATTGAATTCGCTCAAAAATGTCAAAGGGGTATGTGTGTGTTTTATTAATTAAATACCTATTCACTTTAAAAAGAATCTGTCTAACTTGGTAAAGAAACATATTCAAAAGTAAGAATTAATCTTCTTTGAGGAAACTTGAAAATTTGAATTCCTGAGTTTAATAGACCCATATTCTAGTTTACTATTGTCGAAGGACTCAGAGCACAATTGTAGTATGTACTCGAATTCCTTGCAGTTGGTTGCTATTCAATTTGTTCTTCAACTTTTTGAGCATTTTTTGTCAAGATGACCGAAACAATGCTATTAATACCCTTATATAAATTCTCTCCGGATAGAATAATAAGTTAACAATTTCTATAAGATATACCTGTTCACTACTAAAAAATATTATAAAATATAGATCCTCAAGAGATTATAACACATTTTATTTAAATAAACCTTATATACTGCACCATTTGAGTTCTTTACTTCAATAATCAAATAAAAAATTAAAATCAAACACGTACTTTATACCAGCGGGAGTATAATTATCACAGATAGCAGTAGGTATATTAGCTCTATTTGCTTGCGGCATTAGTAAAAGAAGGTGTACACGATAATTTCATGATAATATATATTCCAAAGGGTATAAAAAGCATAATTTCGACTATCGATACTATTCTAATTTTGATACTAATTTCTCTAAAAACTATACCGTGCTTCAGAATTTCTACAGAACTTCATTTTTCTTGCAGATAAATAAGATTTGAGATACAAAACAGACCTATCAAAACATGTTCAAAAGAGCAATTCCTTGAAATACAGTAGTAAATCGTTAAAAAATACATTTTTACTGTATCGTTTCAGATCATTACTTCAATAATGAATTAAAAAATTAAAATCAAACACCTATTTTACAACGGCGGGAGTATAATTATCACAGATAGCAGTGGGTATTATCTCTATTTGCTTACGGCATTAGTAAGAGAAGGTGTACACGATAATTTTATGATAATATATATTCCAAAGGGTATAAAACATCACTTCGATCATCGATACCATTCTAATTTTGATACTAATTTCTCTAAAAACTATACCGTGCTAAGAATTTCTACAAACCCACATTTTCATTATAGATAAAGAAGATTTTGTATTAAAATACAGTAGTAAATCGTTAAAATTGTTGATTTAGATTAATATTTATATGTAAGTAAATATAATGAATCACTTCACAACATCAAGACATCTTTAATTTCATGTTACAAAAAAACTTTCCTGCAGTCACAAAGCAATACTATGAAATCTGAGCTTAAAACTTTACAACAAATAGCCTTTCATTGCGATTTCACATGTGAAAAAATAAAATTTCATCGATCAATGTACTTAATAAATTTACTGTTTGTACAATTATCGATTTAAACATAGCGCAAATGTTAGATAAATGAACTCACTTTCCAAATATGTTATTAATCACCCAGTTTTACTATACAACTATACAAAAAAATGCATGTAATTAATCAGTAGCGTAAAAATCAATAAATCAAAACGTAACTAATTGATTAAATTATGAAGCGAGTGATTAGAAATTGAATTCATTATTTGGCTTAATAAAACTGTTTAGGAATTGGTAAAGTAGTCACGCCATTCTTACAAATTAATTAAAAAGTTGCTCAGTTTCGAAACAAAACTGAAATGGAACGTATTATACTGAAATAAAAGTTTAATTAAATATTTAGAGTAGCTCTAAGGTTATTATTCTAACAACTTCGTTGTTGGTGCGTTTTATTACACAAATTTTCGAGAATTCATTTCATTATGCGCGAATTATATAAATAATGCATGTTTTTTTTCGTTCGTTCGTTCGTTTTACACCAAATATATTATTGCTGTAATAAATATCTAAAAATGCTCATATTGCAATTAAATTTAACGGTAATCTAAACAACGTTAAGAATTGCAAAACGTAAAAAACTAACGCCATAACGATTTTCTTCTAGGAAGTATTGATTTAAATGTGTTTTTTGTGTGTGTGTGCTGCAACATAAACTTGAATTCCATAATCCTATTTCCATACGCATTCTTGAATTTTGTACTGCGACACTCTTTTTCTACTTTGTGCTAACGTATTCTCCTCTGAAAACGGTATAGAAATGGGTCTGTATTGATTTTAGAAAACACGTTTTTTAAGGAAATTCTAACAATATGGTGATGATCAAATTTCTTTCATGCCCTATTAGATTATATATAAAATGGTTAGTTCGTGTGTGCATGAATGCTATTTTGTACGTTTTATTCTACCTTCTAAAAAATAAGCAATGCTATTAAAATGTAATAAAATCGCAAAAAGTACTATAAAATGTACTTGTAAGATTAAGAAAAAACATTGCAAAAAATTGTTTACTTCATGGAAGAGCTAGAAAAGTGACAGCATTAATTTTCGGAGCAGCGACAAAATACGAACAAAATGTTAGCAAGGCAATAAATTAGTTTGTTAATCCCATTTTCGTTATCATCTTGCCGCTATAAAATCTATGATAAAAAAACCATTCAGCATTTAGTTTTTCTCGCTCGCTAACATCGCAATGTTATATATATTATTTTTATTTTCAATTGCAATAGATATTGTTTGCGGGAATTAGCTCCACTCCGGAGAGGGCGATTTATTTCGCCTAGCATTTAATTAACTCGCACAAACACATGTGTGACATACATTTTAATACAAAAGACTTGCTCTAATGTAATGCGTTTATTATCGATCCTTCCGCGACAAAAAAAAATAATACACAACCACAACAACAACTATGTCATTGTCCTGAGCAAGAAAATAAATACATAGTACATAAACAAATAGGATCGGAAACCGGCTAAATTCTATTGGCAACTTCCCACTTGCAAAATTCCTTGTCAAATAGACATACAATAGATTCACTTTCACGATATATTCATTAATATTTATCGCTTCCTAAAATCGTTATTTAAGAGCACGAACCGTAATTTTTTTTCTAGATTTTGCGTTATTTTTGTCACACTGCTGCAAGTTATATAAATAAATCTCATATGCATTTCGAATGAATGGCTTCAGGTAATTAGTTAACTAAATTTAGTAACAACGGAAATAAGTGAATTCGAATTAGGTGTTGTTTCACACCAACTCAACATCTCCTTATTGATAAACTGACTCACCTTCATACCATCGTATTAAATTATATCAACGTTTTAATCTTGCATTTAGATGGACAATTAAACGATTATCTCATGAAAGATTGAATAGGCGATAATTATAAGAAATGAAAATTGTATTTAGAATTTGTTCGCACACCTAACAAAACGATATATAATTATTGATTCTACGTAAAAACTTACCACTTTTAATTAAAAACGTTGTCGATTTACTTTTGAAAATGTAAATCTCCAAACAATCCCATTGTAAATTCTTGACAGATAGTTGTCAGCAAGTATGTGCAGTGCTGTCTGAATATCGGTCGATTAATAGGTAAATACTTGCTAAATTAATACCATATCAACAATACCATTGACACTAATTGTTTTTCTTTAATTTTAATTATTAGAAGTGAAAAGGAACGTTACACAGTTCTTGAATTACAAGCAATTGTCAAAGTATAGGTTATGAACGACCGGAGTGAAGTTGGACGCCTAAGTTAACTGGATCGATAGCGTTATTTTGCCCGCGAGTTTTGAATTCTTCTATTTTTGTTAAGGTAAATACAGCCATATTATACGTTCATTACGCTAATTTATTCAACTATTTTTAGTAAAATGGCATTTAATATCAACGTTGGAATTCTTGGACATGTAGATTCAGGCAAAACATCGTTGGCGAGATGTTTAAGCGACATAGCGAGTACAGCGGCATTCGATAAAAACCCACAATCGCAGGAAAGAGGCATTACATTGGATCTAGGCTTTAGTAGTTTTAACATTCCTACCCCAGAACATTTAAAAAACTCTACAGATCATGATAGGATACAATATACGTTAGTAGACTGTCCAGGCCATGCTAGTCTTATTAGAACAATTATTGGTGGCGCCCAAATTATTGATATGATGTTGCTGGTGGTCGATATTATGAAAGGCGTCCAAACTCAGACAGCCGAATGCTTGATAATCGGTGAAATTACTTGTAAGAAAATGATTGTTGTACTTAATAAAATCGACCAAATCGTAGAGGAGAAACGAAACCAAATAATCGATAAGGTTGACATGAATTATTCAGCAATTTAATAGATTTATAATACATTTTATTTCTAGATGACGACGAGAATTGAAAAAACGTTGTCAACGACCGGATTTGCTAGTCAAGTAGTTCCTATTATAAGCGTTTCAGCCTTAAATAGAGTAGGAATTAACGAATTAATTGATACCATTGCAAAATTCTCATTATTACCTCAACGATGTAAAGATGGACCATTTCAGTTTGCTGTTGATCATTGCTTTGCAATAAAAGGACAGGGAACGGTAATGACAGGGACAATCTTACAAGGAAGCGTAGAAATAAATGATGTATTTACTAATCGTTATATAAATGAGATACTAGCCGTTGCTAACGTATCTTGTGTTGTAGGAAATTGACATTCCCGTACTAGGCATTACGAAGAAGGTTAAATCAATGCAAATGTTTAAGAAGCCAGTAGCTAAAGCTTCTCAAGGTGATAGATTAGGCATTTGTGTGACGCAGTTCGACGCAAAATCATTTGAACGAGGTATTGCATGTTCAGCGGGCTATGGAAGTTTTATAAGTTATGGGATAATACGAGTGAATACAATTAAGTATTTTAAGCAAAAAATCCAAAGTAAAGCCAAGTATCATATAACAATAGGGTATGAAACTGTTTTAGCACAAATTACCGTGTTTTTTACGAGTTTTAAAGATGTTAATAGTCACAAATTCGACTTTGACATGCAATATGAATACAAAGATGCTTTAAATTGTGATGATCGTACAGGGCAATATTATATTTTGTTAGATTTTGAGAAACCCGTATTTGCTATTAATAATTCGCTTATAATTGGTTCGAGATTAGATATGGATATAAATAAGAATCAATGTAGACTAGGTTTCTGGGGCCATTTATTAGAATCCTTTAAGGATAAAAGTCTGCTAAGTAGCTTGAAAATATATAAATTGAAGCAGAAAGCAGGGGTAGTTGATAGAATTGTAAATGATAATACTTTAATAGTGAAAAACCTGTTCAAGAAGGAAACCGATTTGCAGAGATTTTTAAATTTAACTGTTACTTTATCGAGTGGAGAGGAAGGCAGGATTGAAAGTACATTTGGACAAAGCGGTAAAATAAAAATTTATGTTCCTAATGGATTGCAATTAGACAATATGACTTCCAATAAACTAACAGTTCATCTGCAATTTAAGCGTTTCATCTACGATAGTGATAAAAAGATTCATCAATAAATATTTATAACGTACTCTTTTACAAGTTATCTTTTATTTATTTGATATGTTATTCACAATCATTACTTGCAAAAGGTTAACGAAAGATATTGCAGCTATAAACGATTTAGGTGCCATTAGACAAAAATGGAATGCATATATTGAAAGTTGTAAAGTAAATGAATATTGGCACACAATAACTGAAAATATACCTAACAAATATACAGTTCTAGAAAAATGCCTTTCTTGATTTTACAATAAAAAACATTAATTATAATTATTAACAATAATCTTCATAATTCGTGGTAACTTGTAAAAATTTCTTGGAGCAGGGATTTGTGTCCTTATAATATATAATATTTAATAGAATATAAGAGCTCCACTCATGTATGTGTTTTGAAAATAGTTTTTTTAGGCGACTGAATTGACTAGGAAATATATATAACACTGATAATATTTTTTTTATATTAGTACCTATACATTGTCTCATATTATTGTGCCATAGTGAAAATCTTAACAAATGATTAAAGCAATTTGTCAAAGCTATGTTTTTTCTTTCTTATAAGAAATACATCTTTTTTTATTTTTTTTTTAAATCTAGCGATTGCGTTTTTGCATTTTTTGTCACATAGTTCATAAAAGGCAGCAAAAAATGTAAATTATACGTATGTATATAATATATATATACAAAAAAAGCATTGAACATAATAAATATTCAAGTAATATTATATATATAAATAAAACTTATTGATAGTTTATCACCCTGTGTTCTATTTACAGTTTCTTTACTAAAAAGTTGTTTGATCCCTCTAGACTACAAACCAGTCTTTCTATAAAACTATGTAGGAGCATAACCTAAGTTTTTCCGTTGTAAGAAAAGGTGGATTTCTCTGAACGAAGGTCTTTCAATGTCTTTTCTTCGCCAGCATTCCAACATTAGGTCGTAAATATCCTTATTTGGTACAGGCCGGGGTAGGTACATAAATTGGCCATCATCACAGTGCATATGTGCTAAGTTTTCCATTATTAATGGATCGTTAAGTTCTTGGTAAGGTTGTTTTCGACACAATGTTAATATTTCCCATAATGTAACAGCAAACGCCCAAACATCACTTTTCGTTGTATATTTCGCTTGATAGACGCTCTCCCATGCCATCCAACGTATTGGCAGCGGAGTGTTTCCATCAACCTTGTAATAATCATTGCAATAAACTTCATTGTAAGTACCAAAGTCGCATATTTTTATTTGATATGCTTTGCCTACTAAACAATTCCTCGTCGATAAGTCTCGATGTACAAAGTTTAGGCTTTCCAAGTATCTCATTCCCGAAGCGATTTGAGCACCCATATATAAAAGGCAATTGAACGATAATGATTTAACGCCATATGGTACGTTGCTATTGTTTTCAGCCGCCACGTGATTTTTCAAGAATTGACACAAGTCACCATGGTCTAAATATTCCATTACCACACAAATTGGATCCTCCTCGCTGCACAATCCTAAAACTCTTGCAATGTTTTGGTCTTCCAAAGCCGCTAAGATTCTAACATCTCTATAAAAGTCACTCCTAAAATAGATTTGTTTTTATATTAGAATAACATTAACTTTACAACCGTATTTATTTAAATCACAATACGTACTTTTCTTTCTCAGAAGAATTTTCTCCCAAAAATTTAATAGCTACTAATCTAGTTCCTAATGACATATCGGAAGAATATTCAGGGATTCCATCAGCTTGCGCAATATAAACCTAAAAAAGGAATGCACATTTTTCAATTTCAATCTAATTACTAGTTTGAATTAAAAGCTTACAGTTCCGAAAGCTCCTTCTGATAGTTTAGACAGCATTCTTAGTCGATGTCTGGGAAACTCTGGCAATATCGTCTCTTCAAGTCTTTTCTTTAAGGCAGTTAATGCTTCTTGTTGTGTAGGTGACTAAATTGAGAAATAATTTAATCCTTTTGGGCTTACAACTAGTTTGAATAACAGCAGCTTACCCCACCATGGCTATTCCTCGTTGAAAGTCTCAAACTTTTCGATGTAACGCTATTACCTCTACTGCGATTCAAAGGTATTGAAGCTTCACTGCCTAAAAGTGGCAATGTTCCCGCTTCCGGCACTGCATAGTCGTAAGCATCTAGAAAAAGAGTGAAAAGAAGAGAAAAGAAATCAGTATAAATAAAAAAATATAAATTCGCGTGAGATTGAAACGTGCAAGAAAATCCATCTTTTCAATTTGTACCTGTTGGCGTTATTCCATAGTTTCTTTTGTTGCTTAACGTATTTTGCATTTCCATAACAACAGAGCTATAACTATAATATGGAGCGTATTTTGCTTGGTATGGTTCTTGATATTCATTGGTTTCACACATTGGATCAAATCCCGTATGTGGAAGAGGAAGCGTCGATCGTAAACTGGATTTTAAAGTTCCATGGCTTCGTCTGCAATCGTCAATTTCAGTAACGCCATACGCTTCAATGGCACTTCCCTTTTCACTCATTCCAAACACCGATTCAGGTTGTAAATGTGGAAGAGTATTAGATGGAAAACCAATGTTTGAAGAGTTTGGACTACGTAGGAATTTTCTACTTCGAAATCGATTTATAATAAAGAAAATAGCACCGGCGAGAAGGAGTATAAGCGCGATTAATCCAATAACTATAACTGACAGATATGCAGGATCATTTATTTTATCATTAGGTACGGGAATTTCAATTTTGTGCTGCTTGAGATTTTTATCAGGCATTTTAACAGGTGGTGGTGTTGTCGGTTCTGGTTCAACTGTAAAATTTCCATGCGCGACGACTGAATCAAACGTAATTTCGCTTATTAGCATCCATTTAGCAGCAAAATACAGCTGCAGCTTAACGAACTTGCCAACACGATGATGCAATTTGATGCTAACATTTCGAGAATTTTCAAATATTCTATCTTCGACATACTCGTAGGTTATCGGCTCGCCTTTATTAAATCTTTTGCCACCGACACTAAAAAGCACTTTCGCCATTGAAAAGACTTGCACGTCTTTTGTAAATAAGTTATTGCAATAGATATGTACGGCTGAAAATTCTCGCACTTTGTCAAACTCAAACTTAATCTCAATCGGTCGATTCGAACGCGTATCGTTCTTCCAACCGACCCAAGTCTGTCCGTTGTCATAAAAATCAAGTTTAAAATCGTCGTGGCCAAACTTTCCGTCGATTAATTGTCCTAAACCGTGTTTTAATTCATGCCCGTCCCAATGCCCATCGTAACCAAAATCGTAAAATTCCCAGTTTGATCCTCTTTTATCGCCTTGCGGCATGGTGTAACTAACTATACCATCAGTCCATTTGCAACCGTATAATTCAACTCTCATACAAACAGTCCTTTTGTGGTAACTGTAAGGATAAAACCGCACTTTATTTGCCCATATTGGCGGATCCAACTCATTCTTCGCCTCCAAATACGTATTTATATTTGCCTTAATCACCTAAAACAAGAAAAAAATAATAATATATTAAAATAGGTAGGTATTATGTGTATGAGTAACAAATTAATAATTGATATGCAATATAAAAAAAATTTATGCTTCGCATAATAAATTATTTTATCACCTGTTCTCTCCATTAACTATAAATCTTTCATACAATGCCCTACAGGAAAATCAATAACGTTTAAAATAATATATAAAAATTGCTCTTCATATATATATGTATATTATATCTGCACATGCTTTTTTAAATGATGAATACATAAAAGTTTACAATTCATAAATTTATAACGTTAAAGTTTATGTTTCCACAATTGCATATTTTGCATGTTGCACTTGCAGGATTAAAAATTATTATTATTTTCATTATATACATTATACGTACACATGTATTATTATATACGTAACGTACGAAACGTTAAAAATGAGCAACAAACATCACAATCAATAATTTACATAAAGTTCGTTGAACTGAAAATTAAAGTAAACTTTAGTTGCTCATAAATGACTAATTGGTCGCACGTCAGGTGATCATAATTTTGTATAATGACATTTGCATTATTAAAATCCATGCATATGAAAGTTTCGCCATCAATAATTCAGACAACAATTTTGATTGTTTGCTAGCCAGCTAGTAAGTTTTTGGGCGAATTAGCCAGTGCTATAAAGCTTCTTAAAAGTTGGTGTTGGGAAAAAGGGCGGACGCACGCTCTTACACAACACACAAAGTAGGAAAAATAAGTTTTTCCTTTGTCCTGAAAAAACATGTTTTTTTTCCGTGGCATTATTTTTGATCTATAGGAGGTACGGTTTGTGAGTTGTTATCAGTTCCATACGGTGGTAATAATCAAACTCATGCAAGAATTCTAATTCCTTTGAGTCACGCGACCGAGCGCCTATTTGGCGCCCTTTCTCACCTTTTTCACTCTAACATATTTTAATAACAATCCTTTGAAAACATGCTATCCTTTCAAATACACACAAAAAAACGCATTGTTTGTCTACGACACGGTCACGCACACACATTTCTTAAATAACGAAAACAAAATACGAAAAAAAAAATGTCCATGTTAACAATTTCATATTCCAGACACGACTCCGAAAAAGGGTGGCTTTTGTTTAATTGTTCTTACTACAATATGCGCTGAGATATTTCATATACTATATATACCTATATTTTGCTGACTTCTTAGATTATTGCATCACGATTTCGTGCTCCGTTTGATAGATTAGATTCTAATCTAAATACACGCTTTTTTTGTATTTTATTTTATTCATTTCTATAAAAGACAATTTGAACATGTAGAAAAAAGTTTCTTCATCATTATATATGCTATTAAAAGTTTGCTTATTTTTCCACAGATTATTAAAGTTTATGTTTTTTTATTCTTAGTTTCGTTGAAAGAGAGTCTAAGACGACGAGAAATGCAAAAACGCAGCCAGACAAATTTATTTAATCATTCCATGAGAACTAAAAACTCATTTCTTCAGTATTTCAAGAAGTTATATTTTTAATGAAATGTACATATATATAGTATACTGAAAATGGTAATATGCATGTGACATTGGTGTAATTTGCAATAAAACTACCTTCATTTACACACTCCGAAAACTTCAACTGCAACTTGCAATAATTATATAGTAGTAAGTACATAATACAAGTTTTATAATAAATTAACTATGAACTTGGCGTAGTATGCAAAAACTTATTTGTGTTACACCACTGTCACCCAGACGCAGATTAGGCATTTGGGTAAATGCCCCATAGGTCTGCGAGGTTGTTGCCAAACGAGCCACAAAATTGCAGTAAGGCATGTATTACCTATATTGAAAAGAATATTTTTCTATAGAAAATCCCTTTCGTGATTGGTCCTACTTTTTCTAAATGATCTTTTACAGAGTTTACTTGTCATATCTTAATAGGTAATTATATATCAGGATAATGCCTAACTGATAAATTTTGTACTAGAGTTTGTCCCGCGATATGATTAAAGTTGCCCATTCCTATCCTAAGCAATTATCAAAAAAGATATACGTGGGAGAACCCAAAACAATTATCGACTCGTCCGGGGCTGCCTCCGAAAAGGTGGTTTCTAATGATTTAGAAAGAAAACACTATGAAAATCGCATGGTAATTGCGTGAAAACATAAAAAATGTCAAATTTGACAGATGAATGGACTCCATTTTTATACAGTTTCTAAGCGATTTTCATGCAATTTTGCCATTTGCGACGTCGAGTTGGCAACATTCTAACAATTTCTGGCAAAAACGCATCGAAAGTCGCTTGGAAAATGAAAAAAACAATAAAAACTTGAAACTTGAGTGCTTTTTACTCATTTGCCGAGCGATTTTCGAACCGTTTTCACCAGCCTTGAATAGAATCCCCCTTTCTGGAAGTAGCCTTAGTCGAAACGAGTCAAAAATTCGGTTGGAAAATACGTAAAAATGTTTCTCCCAATGTAAAATCAGTCCGGTTTCTTTTGAGTCTACCCACGTATGTATTTCGTATTCTTGTATAAAATTCATGCTTGTATCAATATACTTTTAGAAAAACGAATTTGTTTGTAATGCCAGGGCCAATTTTGCTTCCCAGTCCGTCTCTGCTGTCACGTAATAAATGTAAACTATTTAGATGCTATCGTTGGTATAAAAAAGCGCAAAACATTAAAAAGCCTTCTTCAAGGTAGATATCAATAA
>JARJDW010014567.1:0-12768 GCA_030264715.1 Adinopsis sp. GC000173 | reverse complement strand
ACATACATTTATCTTGATTTGCCTCTGAAATGCATTAGATATTTCCGAATTGGAATTCACCGATTGCATCCAAAAAGTTTATTAAATTAAACTTTGGAACATTTTCTCTGATGATTTATCGTTTTCATCTACCCATTTTAATAGTTTTATCTTTAAAATATATTCCATTCATTAATTTTTCTGAGCCAATCTGCATAATAACCATGTTTAATTCCTTAAATGGGAAATTAATCATGCTGAAAATTTAATGCCGCTTTGCTTGTCGAGTAAATTTCACAACAATATCAATTTCATGCAGGGATTTTCTGAATTACCATTGTACAGACCGGCCGCACAATTTTTTGCGCGCCATTGTGTGCGCGCGCGCGCTTTTGCCCTCTGCACGGTCAGCCACGCTCCGATTAAATTAATGATTATTATTAGGGAAATGAATTCATTTAAGCATTTACATTTACACCGGCTTTGATTCAATGCATGGTGGCACTATACACTTTGAAAAGGTGCGAATTTTTTTGCAAACGCTTATCTAATCGCACCATTTATCAGCGCGCGCATTTACATAAATACACTATCAACAATTCGTACAATGTAACAAAAAAAAAATTCGCGCCTAATCGATCTAGCTCAACCATTTTTTTACATGTATTATTCGAGTCAATTAGAAACACTTTTTGATGCGTGTGATTTATTAACGTCGATGAAGTACAAAGGGCACGGTTCGTTTTGTCACAAGATTAGTCATTATAGTTTTCTTTGTATTATTAAATTAAATAAATGTGGTAGACGTTTCTAAGACGAAGACTGAAAAGTCACGCTACTAAGAAATTGTTAATTATAATCATTATTATTTGATAAAAGCGTGGTGATTAAAAAATCGGTTTGAAGTTATTTTATTGCAACTAGCTATTGATGTGTATAGATTTTGAAAAAAAGCGGATGTCAAACATGTTTGCAGAAATGCGAGGAGTGTCTTTAAAGTTTTAGGAATTTAGGTTTATAATTAAATTTAATATATTTGTTCCTGCCCATTTTTACATAATTTTTGTTGTCTTTTTAATCTGTACTAATCGACAGCCAATTTCACGTTATATAAAAGCTCAAATCTAATTCATACACAATAAGGATTTTTTATATCTGGAAACAATGTGGAAAATCTTATCGAGTATTGTCAAAAACTTGTGTAGACTTTTCTAAGACGGCTGAAAAGTCATGGTACTAAGAAATCGTTAATAATAATCATTATTATTTAATAAAAACGAATTGAAAATGGTGATTAAAAAATTTTTTTGAAGTTATTTTATTGCAACTAGTATAATAGTATTTATTGTGAGCAAAATATTGCAAATGTGGAAGCAAACTCCCATCGAAGCTTGTCAAAAACTTACTGCGTTTCGCTTGCGGTTTGAAGTCTTGAGTTATCATGTGGTAATAGCGGTCGTTTATGCAACCTAGTTTACTGTTTTTTATAGTCAAAATGGGTTAAATAAACAATTTAAGTAGCAGGGTTAATCCAGGCAAATGCGCTAAAATGGTTACATTAATTTTTTAGTCTTAGATTCAAAGTAAGGGATTCGCTTTAGTTAGCTTTGTAGTTGGTTAACGCTTCTTAACATAATTTTGCTACTAAATTAACCCCTGCCTGGTTACATTTA
The DNA here is from genome assembly GCA_030264715.1 of Adinopsis sp. GC000173. Lineage (NCBI taxonomy): Eukaryota > Metazoa > Arthropoda > Insecta > Coleoptera > Staphylinidae > Adinopsis > Adinopsis sp. GC000173. The sequence continues at coordinate 11,116 of JARJDW010014567.1, read as the reverse complement.
AACCTTAAATGATAAAATTAGTAAATTAAAAAAATATTGATAACAAAAGCAGTTACAAAGTTTTTATGTGGCAATAAAGCCTGTATGACTGCTTAATAAGAAGCACTTTATTTTAATGAGGTTAATTTATTTTTTAATATGATTTGTAATTACGAATGTAGACGTAAAAATGCATTCTTTTTTTTGATAATACAATAATTAACGACATGTGTAGGTATTAGAAATATTACAACAAGCAAAAGAATTTAAATATTCATAATTCCTACGAAACAATGGTTAAATTAATGTAACTTAAATACGCTTTTTGTTCATATTAGCAAAAAAAAACTTACTCGTCATTGAATTATTACATTTTTTCTATATGAGCGTGTTGTTAATTTAATTATGTTTAAATTATGAGTGTTATTGTGCAATACACTCTCTTTCCTAAACAACAATGTCTTGCTTGCATTTGTAATGATTAATGATTTTGCAATAATAATTTAAGCGCGAAACACAAAGAAGCGGCTTCTTATTTACATTAGCAAAAAATGAACCACGTCTTACATGTCAATGATAAAGCAATCATTTGCTTGACTAATGAATATTTAGATATTTTTTTTCAAACAACGCACAACACAATCCGTATGTACTTGCTTTGTGTTGTAGGAGACATAAGTGTAGTAGTGAATTAAAAACATATCATCTTTTGTGATCAACAAATTCATTTTTGCTAGTGAGTTTCAGTTGCAAAATAAAAATTTAAATGGTTTAAAAACAAAGACGTAAGTTGCTTCCTATTTACACAAGAATTGCATGAATATAGATATATATTTAGTTTTTTTTTTTAATTTTGAATCAAACAGTATATTTGCTTGGAAGGTAGAAGGAGATGTTAGTGAATTTCTAATCAAAGCTCGTTTTTGATATTTATGATGAAAACAAATACCTACGTAACTAGCTTTAGGTTTACATTTGCCAGGAATAAAATTATTTATGTCAATAATCATTGTAATTGTAAGAATACTTAATATTTAGTGAGCATCAATATTTATTTTGTATCAATTCAATGTAATTTATTATCCAGAGTACGTAGTGATTAAATGTTTTAATAGCAAAAAATTTAAATGGATTAAAGAGAAAGACGTACTAGACTAGGCTTCCCTTTAACACTTGACAAGATTTAAGGATTACAAAAAATTAAAGCCTTCATGTCAATGATAGAACAACAATTATGCGTAGTTTTTTAATCAATATTTGAATCAATATTTATTTTGTAGAATTTTGTAATTAGCAAATATTTTAACTTGCTTAAGGTCATTGTTTGAATTTCTTCTAAGCAACACTTGCTTGGAAGCCATAATTACACAGAATTAAAAAAATCAGATATTTATCATCGCAAGTGGGTAGTGATTAAATATTTGCAAATAAAATTTTAAAATGGACTAAAAACAATGATGCAATCAGTTTTCTATTACGTTAACCAACGATTGCAATCCTTTAAAGAATATTCAAAATATTTGGGGGTTTATAAGAAAATTTTCTTCTGAAATTTAATCTATATATTTTTTTAAATTTTGAAATGCAAAAGGGCAGTTCTAGTTTGAGAAGCACTGATTTAAACCATTCATTGTCAATAATGAAACAACAATTGCATGAATAATTAATATTTAGTTTGAATCCATATTTATTTTGACTCATTTTGTCATTAGCAAATATTTTCGTGTGGCGTAAGGCCACCGCACCGCACCGCACCATTCTACCATTTCATTCGAATTATTTCTATTAATGATCGTTAAGGTATTTAAATATTTAGAACGAAATTATAAATATCGGAAAAAATATTAACCCACATTTACATATGCACACATGTATCATTTATTACAAAGTAGCAACAAAACAGAGAGAAATATAAATGATTGAATAATGTATTAGCAGTGTATCAGTTCACATGCTAAAATTTTAATAAGATAATACGGTTGCCACGAAACCTTGAGGACGTCTGTGTTTCGACCACTTTTGCCTGGTTGTTGGTGCGCCGCACTTACGAGTGTGGACGAAGGAAGGTCTCACACATATAAAAAAAAAGTGTGTGATCGGTGTACTGATTGTATATACTATAATATCATGTGCAATTTTATTTTTTAATTTTAAATGCGTACCTACTACGATACTTCATATTATTATTTAAATCGATAAGAATATATTTTAAATTGTCGGTGACGCGAGCCGGTGAATGATCAAACCGTATCGATTCGCGCGCTCTACACGTTACACACCGCTTACTATTTATTGGATCGCATTGTGTTTCAACATGTAGGCGATTTATAATTAATTACATTATATTATTATGAAAATTGGTAATGTGTGCCAGCATGCTGATGTGTGTGTGCGTTTTCACCTTAAGATTCTAACGCAACATGAAATATCCGCCGTTGAAACAAGTAAGTTGTAATATTTTTTTGGCACTGTTACAAATCAAACAACACTGCAATGCGAGCGCAATAATTTTCAATATAAAATTTTATTAAACTTTCATAGTTTGTGACGTGTAATTGTGTATGTTTCGAATAATTACGCTGGTATCGTTTTAATTATTGAACAAAAAGTGTCGTAAATGTTTGTTTGCTTTTAATTCATTAAAAAATATGTAGTTGTACTGCATTTTTGCGTCAAACGCGTGATAAGAAGGCAATAAATGGACTGTTAAAGGAATTTAAAAAAATGATTCATCATAAAAATATTTGTTATTTTACATGTTTCTTTTGTATATGGAATATGCGAAATAATATAATTGTTAATAACAGTACCCCATCATGTTGACGTTTAATTTAATATATAATTTCAACAGATTTGCATACGTTAATAAACAATACAAAATTATACATGTTTAAAATAAAGCAGCAAAAAGTAAATTACTAATTTTTTTTGCTTTCTTTGTAATGTAGAAATCGTGATTAATTTAATTATTGCCTGTAAATCATCTAAACCAGTGATTCCTAAAATGTGCGTTATGGTGAACCAAAAAGGACGTCAAATTCTTATTATAAAATGAGCTGTTTTTAGAAATTGAAAAAAAATCACATATTTTTAATTATTTTCGTGCAGTATGGTTCGAGCTAAAAATATAATTGATGTTGAAATTAAATAAATTTTGAATTTTGCGCTTGGCGAAATGTAATAATATTTTTTTATATTAAAGTTCTAAAAATAAGTCAGTTTTTGTTACATTGTTTGTAATTCATGCAGAAAATACATAAAATTTACTAAAAAGAAGAATTAATTCATAAATTAGAAGTATTGATTTTTTTAATATTGAAATTTTTTTAAATTTTCATAATATTTCCTTTAAAAATGATCAAAATATTTAGTTTTTATATCAATTTAGTAATAATTTCATAATAAAAGGTTAGTTTTTGTTAAAATTTTTGTAATTCATGCAGAAAATACATAAAATTTGCTAAAAAGAATAATTAATTCCTAAATTAGAAGTGTTAATTTTTTTAATATCGAAAATTTTAAAAATTTTCATAACATTTCCTTTAAAAATTATCAAAATATTGAGGTTTTATATCAATTTAATAATAATTTCATAACAAAAGGTTAGTTTTTGTTAAACATTTTTTAATTCATGCAGAAAATTCATAAAATTTACTAAAAACAATAATTAGTTCAAAAATTAGTATTGTTTTTTTTTAATATTGCAAATTTTAAAGTTTTTCATAACATTTCCTTTAAAAATTATCAAAATATTTAATTTTTATATCAATTTAATAATAATTTCATAATAAAAGGTTAGAAACCACTAATCTTTATGCATTGAAACAGATGCTATTCTAAAAAGTGACCAAATTATCATCATCGCCGCTTTGTTTTATCACACGTGCGAATATAATCCAACCATGTTTGTGTGCTAACCGTTGATAACAAAATTTTCACTCTCTCCATCCTATCTCTCGCATTCTATCAATGTCGTATGTTGTGTTGTGTAGGAGAGGTGTATCGATGAATCGAATTGGGCGCGTTAATGAACCGCAACGTGTTCGAATATATTATTATATGTGTCGACGCCAATCTCCTTCGAAAACATTATCATTTTAATCACATTACGCTTACGATACTAATAGCAATAATAATAATAATAATAACAATAATCGTGTATAAACGTTATCTAATGGCGTTCAAGGTAAATATGATTCATCGCGCTGCTGACTCGCTGAACAAATATTCCAACTCAAACAAAATGTATCATCATCTCTCGCCTTGCATTAGAGCCACCGCATCTTACAACGTACGTCTACTTGTATATAATGCACAGCAAATCTATTTACTTAGCGTCGAAAATAATCGTATCAATTTAATCGAAACGCGTTTTTTAATTAATTTCCACAATGCGCGCAGACGGGGGATTATCGGCGCCGCCAGTTGCTTTTCTTTTCTAAAAAATATTGCGTTTGAATTAACTGATAGCAGTTCAAAGAAAGATACATCTATATATAAAGTCCATATTGATACGAAAAATATTATTACGTCGTATAGAATATTACGGAGAAATTGTAGATACAATTCGCTTAAATCAATCAATCAACAACGCGCTTAATTATTCATATTTCTAAAAGGTGTATTTTTAGATGGTAATAATAATCTTTGGATTAATATTATCTACGAACGTACTTGAAATTGATGAATAATGTATACATTTTAATAGTTAATTGTGCTTATTATTAGTATGTAGCGCTACTGGAATACATTTTTCACGGAAGATGGATTCCTGGAAAATTTACGTAAACCAAAATATATATAGGTACAAATTTTGGGAATAGTAACTTCCAAACATAAGTCAATTATTAACATAGAATTATGAATAACAATAACAGGAATAATAATTAAATAAGAACAATTTTAGTACACTTATAGATTTATTTAAATCTAATCTATGCGCATTTCGACTATACCGTCATCATCAGGACAAAGTGTACTAAAAACTTAAACCAAGTGTGTTATTTATGATCATAATGGTTCACCAAGAGGTAGTAACTAATATTTTAAACTCTATTATGAATAAAATAACTAATTATAAGAATCGTTCAACGAATTCAACTTATCCTGTGAACTTATTTTTTCCCAATATTATTTTTAATGCCAATAAAGACGTAAAAGTGAAGCACAGCATAAATAAAGTATCATTTAAATCGAAGCATGAATACTGTTATGAAATGGCCCACTCGGAAAATTGCGGAAAATTCCTAGAAAAGGTCGTGTTGTTTTGTGAAAGCGTATATTTTATGTAACGTAGAATTATAAAAAAAGTACTTATAAAAAAACAATTACAATCATCTCACAATTTACGTAAGCAATTATTCGTTTACGTAAATAACATTTGTTAAATATTTTTACAAAACAAAATTGAAACTATTATTTTATAAATTAAACGTCATGTAGTATTTGAAATTTATTAAACGATATGTGTTAAAACAACACCTCTTAAATGAACGACATGTTTTGTAAAAGCAAAATTCTGCTTGTTAAATTACACAAATGTCAATACTATTGTTCGATTGTAAGATTAATTACGTAAAACGTGAATTGATGCAAGTCGAGGGGATGAATGCACACTCGCATTTAGCTAATGTAATTTCTTCCGTATTATTTCGAGCACGAAATATTCACTGAATGTGGTTTAGTGCATTAAGAGCAATCCAAACTCAATGAAATACTTAAGTAAATGAAATTTAGCTGCACAGTGCACGACGACAAGTACCTGAAAGTAGGTATAGATAGAGTGCATCTATAAAATATTATGGACTCCAAGTGTATTCAATCTTCAATGTTAGAGCGATATAAGTTCATTTTGTGGAAGTGCTGCCAGTGTTCTGTATAGAAAATAGTTGGAAAAACAAATATTCTATTTTTATCATAAAGAGATATCGCAAAGAACAAATATAACGTCGATAAATGATTTTGCTTTAACACTAAAACTTGTCAAACTATGAATAGTCGAGATAAATTGTAGGAACTTCAAAATTTTTGAATGCAAATTTAATTTTGAACTAAAACTTAAGAAAAATTCAAACTTTGTCGTCGTATTATGATCTATAAACTCTAAAGCTTCCAAATTATAGAACTGAAATACTTGTTTGAAAAAAAAAAGAATCTGGAAATTAATTTTTGGTTGCGTTGGAAAGAAGAAAAATGTACAATTATACCATTTATTTTGAAATATTCCAAAGGATGAAATTAGATGAATACGATGGATTAAATTTAAAATATTCTTGAATATTTATTTTTCAATTGGCATGAATTTGTAATAGAAAAAAATTAGCTATTATTCAATAAGTATAATTGTTGTAATAGTCGCTAAGAACAAAAGCAGACGTACAATTGAGTCTAGACTTCATATTGAACCAAACTAATGTAGCTATTAATTATTAAGGTATCTCAATATTTTAAAAAAAATATTTGTTACACCATGTTTACCCCCAAATTCATCCGATATTTATTTATTGTAGCCATCAATACCTTTAATTCATGTGAGTCTAGACTTGATGTTGAACCAAACTAAAAATGACTTTGGACAGCTCTAATACTCGTTTAGAAAAAAATGGATAATTCAATAGGATGAAAGACCGACAATGTAGCTAATAATTATTAAGACATCCCAACATTCTTAACAAATTATTTGTCATACCATGTTTTCCCCCCTAATTTCATCCGATATTTATGTATTGTAGCCACCAATACCTTTAATTCATGTGTGTTCGATGTCGCGCTGAAACCGTGCTATGTCCGTTTCAGTGTCATTACGAGTTTACTTAATTCATTTCATTGTGGCAGAAGGAAAGCCTGTTATGTGATGCTTTTATTTTATCTTGTTCAATTATTTACATACCCAATATCGATTCAGAGTTTTTCGTACATACCTTTGGTAGTATACATATATATTTATATTTTCTCTCAATTTAATACATAATGCAATTTTTGCGACAAGCAGAGAAATATTAAATAAAAATATGTCTGCCGTCGGAGAAAATATATGTAAATTAATACGTATTTGGATGGGAAGAAATCAAATCTATAATTTGATATCGGAAATAATTCAATTAAATTGCCCGAACACGTAAACTTTTTTGCTTGGCAAAATATTCGTGCGCTTTACAGACGCAATTCATTCTTCCATTTCACATTCGTAATAAAATATCTGCAATAAATATTTATTTCAATTACGTTACGCACATTTACATTTCTCTTGTTTGCGTTTAATTGTGAATTTTACACCACCATCATTTTATTATGCAAATCTATGTGATTTAATATTTCAACGTTAATATACATACATCATGTGACATGTATGAAGCAAAGTATGTGGAAAATACCCTTCAACGGCGGACGTATATTTACGAGCCAGGCAATAAAAAATCGTTCCGGAAAACTAAATAATAATTAATCATGCTTAAGACTCTGCCTGTTTCTTGTTTGCGCTAGTTTCGGTTAAAGTGATTTGTATTTTGTTTCATAACACACTGACAACGTCTTGCCAAAAAAGCGCTACAAGCACACATATACACACACACGACTTTCCACTATTTCGGAATGGAAATGTTTAGAATACGTGAAACTATTCTAAACATTAACTTACGCGGTTCGTTATTTTTCGTCCCAAAAACCAAACACTTAGTGCACCTTCATAAATACAAGGCGCAATTTGTTTAAAAATACAAATGAGTTTGGATGTTGTGCAGCAGCTCAGATTTCAGGCGTGAAAAGAAAAATTGCCGAAATTTAATTGCTTAAAACATTCTAATGATGTTTACATGCTGAAATGTGGTTTAGCAATAGGAAATTCCTAGTAGCTAGTGGGTTTAAGCGACGCAGACAATAGAGGCAATATTGTCTGTGGATTAAGTATTGCAAGTCTCGAACGAAAATAATCCACTTGCTTTGAAATGCAACACCCTTGATATATATATGTACATATAAAGTTTTTGCTATCTGACAAATTTCATCATAGCGTAGCTTTAAAAATGGTTAAAAAAGTATAAAACACAAGCTAAATTGTATTAAAGGACTTAACTAGTTACAAATGTTGGACAAAAATAATCCACACTGCATCCTTTTCTTGATATAAACTAATTGCTTCATATAAGAAATTTCATCATCTCGAAGTTACGATATATAGCTGAAGATTGTTATAGTCAGAAACTAAAGTTGCAGCACAAAACTTAATTATCTTGAATTAAAGAAGAATATCTCAATTATTTGAAAAGTCTTGAGTGAATGAAAATAATCTAGTTGCTGGGAAATGCATCATTTTTGAGATAAACTCGATGATATATAATAAAACTTTATTTGAAAATTTATCATACTCAGACTTTGATGGAAGCGAAAAATTATTAAAACATGAAATTACAACTGCGTAGACTTGACTATATTGCATATAAAATGAAAACTTGTTTAAAAATGCAACAGTCTTTTTATATGTTAAAAATATGTTTGAAATCTAATAAAATTTATTATTTATATTTATATAATAGTAGTATATAATTTTGAAAACTAATAATGATAATGAATATTTTAATCAGAAAATCATTTCAGACTTGCAGAAGCTTAAAATGGATAAATTAGTTGCACAGAGCAATATCTATCTATATTTAATTAAAAATGTAAAAAGAAGTAGTTCAAAAATAATTAACTTTTTATACAAAATCTTTGATAGACTTAAATTTATAATATGACAGTATTAATTTAAAAAAGACCACTTTAATAATTTAACTAAAACGAATCGATTTATATGGAAATACATTTTTTTATACTCTTTGATATCCGACAAAATATGATCGGAAAATTCATGTTTTTAAACACAAATTGCGAAATATAAAACTATAGTCGCATAGGCATAATTATATTCAATAAATTAAAGGATTTTCCAAGAAACTCAACACATTTCTTAAATCTTTAAAAATTATCTAAATGGGACTTTATTGTCGCACGAAGTTATAAAGTTTTTATTATACCTCAACCACGTGAAAGATAAAAATTGTTAATAAAATAAGTATAAAATTATAGTTGCGCAGTAATTTGAAAAAAAAATGCATTCTAAATCTTTATCTGACGAAACTAGATTAGATAATGATTGATATATAACCAGAGTTTTTAACAATTCATCTTTAATAAGATCTTTTTAATATCTTGCAAATTTTATCATACAAACGTAAAAGTTGCTAAACTATGAAATTATAATAATTATATTTAATTATTAGAGAATGTAACTAGATAGATAAATATTGTCTTTTCTTTAGAAATTGTGTATTTGTTGCATTATTTTCTTCAAAGTGAAATGACAAAAGAATTGCACACTAAGCTTATTCCGCACAACACAACTTATTCGAAATCTTGTAAAACGTTAATCTTGCTTAGAAAGCAACTCTGAACTCTCCAAAGTTGGAAACAATTATACCATTTCTTTCTAATCCATCGCATCAATCTAATACCAACAACGACCACATGTGTTAGATTCAAATTGACGATGAATTAATTTGCGTGCGACAATGAATGGCCGATTTTCTACACTTTTCTGCCAAACGTGAAACTTGAATGCCCTCGAGAGATAGCAGTCCGCCGTCGTCGTCGCACAGCGGGAAGTTTTACTTTACCAGACAATATCATCATTTATCTTTTTTTTTGTGTGGAGGGAATGAAACTTTCCACGTAAACACAAATATTTGATGCGTTGCGATGTGGAGGAAAAACTGTGTGACCCGCTCGAATGACACATACAATCATCAACAACGATGCAAAAAATGAAATAAAAAAGAATTTGCTGCTGCAATCTCGTTGCACATTTTCAATGGCTTGCAAACAAACAAAAAACGCGTTATGAAAATAGAATTTGAAGTACATCGCGAACATGCGCTAGCCTTGATCGTGAGTTTCGTTCTGCATCTATTTCCGAGAGCGTTCATGTAGCAGGCAGCATTGAATTTATTCTTGAAAATACGAGTTTCATTCTTATAGCTAGCTCAAGTTCAGTTCAGTGAATTATAGCGCCGGAGCGAGCGATGTAGTATTGTAGTAAAGCTTTATATTATACATATGCGTGTGTTTATTTTTGTCATTATTCACGTTATTCACGTTATTCACATTGTATTTCGTAAGTTGAAAATTGTTATTTTATGCACCATCCCGACCCGACCGAGTGCGCTTTGCTAACAAATTTCACATTATGACAAATTAGCTATTAACTCTCCTCTCATATACGCTAGCTAAATATTCAGAATAAATTATTTTTCAAGTATTTTGTATTTATTGTAACATCTGTGCAGCTTTTGATCCAAAACCATGAAGAAGCGCAAAAAAGCGAAATAAACTTTAGTTGTGTTGTATTTATTTTTATTTTTTGAATATTTTAGTATATTTGATTGTATTATTACATTTTTATTCTCAGATGTTCCAAGATTTAAGATTTTATTTTATATTTATTTGTAAAATATAATAATAATCGTCAAGACAAAAATACAGTAAAAACGTAGAGTATTGAATTTATAAAATACTTTCTAAAATATACCACAAAATACTATCTTAATTTCATTCTGGATTCGCAATACTGAACAAATTCAAATTGTTTTTACTTAATGACGTATTAATCAATATTAAATGCAATAAACTGCAAAATTCTAATTAAATATTGGACAATTAAATGCCAGCGCTATATATTTACCGCGCCGCAGCTTTGCGATATCTATCATGAAACGTTTAATTTGATTCAAACGCTTTTTAATATAATATTAAATTATTGAAAGCAACAATAAACATAGAATATTGAATTTATAAAATAGTCTATAAACTATATCACAAAATACTTTCTTAATTTCATTTTCTGTACTCGCAATACTCTACAAATTTGAATTGTTTTTACATAAAATTGAAGTATTAATCAATATCAAATGCAATAAGCTGAAAGATTCTAATTAAATACTGGGCAATTACATGTCATTGCTAAATATTTACCGCCACAGTTTTGCAATACCTATCATATGAAACGTTTAATTTGATTCAAACGCTTTTTAGTATAATATTAAATTATCGAAGGCAACAATAAACGTAGAATATTGAATTTATAAAATAGTCTATCAAATATATC
>JARJDW010014565.1:0-10407 GCA_030264715.1 Adinopsis sp. GC000173 | reverse complement strand
TGATGTCAACTAGAGTAACCCCCCGTTGTGGGAGTTGTTAGTTAAAAAGAGGCACGCTTAGAATGGAACGCGGAGAGTAAAATTTTCAAGTTACGGCCACTCTCCAAAAAAGTACCGGAATATTATATGTTAACTTCAAATAACGTTGCATAATTTCATGTGTTATTATTTGATCAATTACTGTAAATGACTTTATGAATGCGCGATCAAAGAACAGCCATTAAATTGTCTTTGTAAGTTCCGGGACTTATAAACGGCGGTTCTTAACATGTATCTTCTTTTATACTTTTATTTTAAATAAACATATTACCTATTGATGAATATAAAATAATATTAAAATGTCAGCGTTTGTTTGTAAAGAGAAATATTCAGATAAAAGTAATAATGTGCTCAAACTTCAAGTGACTATTTGAATATCATTTTACTTATAGCTTATAGCTATAGCTAGTTGCTTGGTTATTAGCACACTTATCATCTCAACTTAACTGTTTTGTCGCGTGCAAATTGTTAAAGTTCATTCATTCTTAACCGCCCTTGTTTGAATGCATACTTCAAACATTCAACGGTTTTTTGAATGAACAAGACACTAATTATTTAATTTCTATGACAAAATTATATCATGATAGTTGATAGTGCATTAATTGTTAATTTAAAGAGAAAAAATGCGAATTATTCAATATGATTTCGTAAAAAACGAGTAAAATACAAGAGTTGACCCTTTCGTACAGTGCGAATAGTAAGAGTTCATCCATTCCTATCCGCCCTTGTTTGAATACATACTTCAAACATCCAACGGTTTTTTGAATGAACAAGGCATTAATTATTTAATTGCTATGGGAGTTTTAAATAATTTGGTTTAAACGCGCAGTGGACGACAATTTTAGAGCGAGGATAGTCGATCGTGCATTAATTGCTCATTTAAAAATAAAAATGCATAATATTCAATACTAATTCATAGAAAATACAAAAGTTGATCTTCTTGTCTTGCACAAATTGTAATAGTTCATTCATTCTTATACTCCCTTATTTAAATAAAATACAGAGATACTCTAAACATTCTACGGTTTTTTGAATGAACAAGACACTAATTATTTAATGACCATGGTCTATGCCAGTATTAAATAATTTGTCTTAAAAGGCAACAAGTTTAGAGCTATTTAAAGGAAAAAGGCCTGATTTAAAGAAAGAAAGGCAAATTATTCAAAACAATGTCAAAAAGACATAAATTGACTGATTTGTCTTGTGCAAATTGTAAAAGTTCATCTATTCCCACCCGCACTTGTTCGAATATATACTTTAAACACCCAACGGTTTTTTTTTTGAATGAATAAGACACTAATTATTTAATTACCATGCCAGTATTAAATTATTTTTTTAACGACAACCAGATCGTTGCATTCATTCTGTATATGTCGCTCGATTCAATATTTTTTTAATTGCTCATTTAAAGAGAAAAATGCAAATTATTCAATACGATTTCGTAAAAAAACGTGAAAACACATAAAGTTGAAGCGAGATGGCGAAAAGGTCATCTACCGCAACATTGCAAGGTCGCTGCTTGCACCTTCTTTACACTCAATACATACGATATATACGAACAACTCTCTCACAAGCCATCAATGCATAATCACATTTTACGCTGAAAATAGACGAAGTCACTCACGGCTAAAAACGTGCCTTATTCTAACTTAAACTATCACATTGTTGTATTATATTATGAAATTTCAAACGTTGTTATATTTCAATTATTTTGTCGATTGGAATATGCGCATGCACGTACCACTCTGTATAATATACGCAATTGAATTTCAATTTTGCATCTATGTATGTTGTTGTCATCACAACCGATACAATTCCTTTATTCTTCTATGGCTGAGTAATTAGCTACTATTAAATTATTTACTTGATTTATAATGCGATTATGGTCAGGGCCGGATCAAAACAGATCGAAGTCCTAAGATGAGATCGTAATAAAGTGTCTTAAATATGGTATAAAAGTGATACATTTCCTTTGTTTACCAATGAATGACTAAGTTGCTTTATTTACTTCACTCATAAAGTGAATATAATCAGTGTTAGATTAGTAAAGATCGAAGTTCTAAGCTGAGACTTTATTGAAGTCTTTTAAATGCGGTAAAAAAATACCTATAGATTAACTTTTTTTTTGAAGTTTTGAACAAGAGTGAAATTTAAATAGTGTACAGAGCAGTGGCGGTATGAAGCGTTAAAACGATTAAGGGCCCCTACATTTTATAAAAGAAAGAAAGGGGGCACATATGGACAGCAAGGCAGAAGTGGGCACTGGCCTTTTTTGGTAAAAAGTAGCTCCAGGTTAAATATTCGTTCTCAAAGGTTAACGGAGGGTAAATCTAAACGACCACTGAAAGTAAGGTGGCAGTTCACACATGAATTAAAGAGAAAAACTTCAGTTTTTTGCATGACTAAGTGTCTACATGTGCCCCCTATGGGCATACTTCTTACTTTACGACCATTCGCTTAACGACAAAGCAAAAATTCATTTCAAGATATAAAAAATTAGAAAAAAAAGGTCAACAAGCACTTTTCGCTCGCCATATTGATGAAGTGCTTGAAAATGAAGGGACAAAATGTAAAATTTGAAATTTTTAGAGGTATAGCATTCTACAATATATTCTTGGAATAAATTCGTCGTTGTAAAGTGACTCATTATATGATTTGCGTGTATTTGGACCTTTTCACTTGTGGGGTCTAAGGCGGCCGCTTCAATAGCCATTGGTGCTGAGTGTGAAAAATAAAATAGACAAAAAGAAGGCCTGACATGAACTGTTGATTGAATGTTTGTTTGAGCATATGTACTTTTGGCTCTGTAACATCTGTAAAACAGGCTCTCTATTTAACAAAAAGTGACCAATTTGCATTTGTTGATGATTGCTATAAAGTGTGACCTTCCAAATGTGAGGTCCTAAGCTGTAGCTTGTTTAGTTTTTAAACTTTTTAATTTAAATCCGGCTCTGGATAAAGTGCAATTTTATATTTTCTCTATTCTAAGACCCGCCTCATTTATTGTTGTTCAATATATTGATGCAAATTCAATTTTGCATCGAACAAAAGGTATCAATCCATTTATTCACCATTGAATGCTTGATGGTTTAGTTCATAATAAACTAGCATTAAATTTAATTGTAAACAGGCAAAATAAACATTAATTATTATTATGGTTCGAGTTGGTTGTAGCGACAAATATCGCATTTCCTTTCTTCTAAGCCACAGCTCATTTAAATTCACAATACATTGTGTATTGAAATGTGACATTGTAGCAACAAGCGTTTTGTTGTTGCTCCAAACACATGTTGGCCAAATTCTAAGAGAATTATTTTTCTTGAAACGAAAAAAAATACGGTCTCTGGATTAGTATACAAAGGGAAAGTTTTGTGGATAATATTGTAGGTTTGCCCTTGACAGAAGTTAGTGTTGATTGAGAATTTTATGCCTTAAAATGCATTAGTCTACAAAGTGTAAATATATAATGGGCAATGGAGCTTGGGACGTATTACAAAAATTACCTAGATAATACAGGTAGTCCTCTTATTAGTGACCACTCGTATTCATGACCAATTTTATTTCATAGATAAGTTTAAATTTTATTACAATACATAATTTTATTAGTTTATAACGATTTTGTGTTGGTAGTGTAAATTTCTTACTTAACAATTAACTGGGGCAATAATATAATCATTGGAGCAATGTCATAAAATGAAGATTTCATTGAAAGTATTCTTTGGCTTGGGCGGTATTATATAAGTTACCTAGATAATGAATACAGGTAGTCCTCCTTGCATTCATGAACAATTCTATTTCATGAATAAGTTTGAATTTTGTTACAATACATAATTTTATGATTTTATAACGGTAGTGATTTTTGTGTTGGTAGTGCAAATTTCTTATTTAACAATTAATTTGAAGGTTTTCTTCCGAATTTTCTGCTTTAAAATACATTAGTTTACATAGTACCAATATAATAGAACTTGTGAAGCATTATCAAATTTTCTAGATAATACAAACAGTCCTCCTCTTAGTAACTACTGGCATTCATGACGAATTCTATTTTATGAATAAGTTTGAATTTGCTTGCATTTCAATAGATAATTTTATGATTATATAACGGTTTTATATTGGCAGTGCAATTTTTTTGCTTAACAATTAATTTGGGTAATAAAATAATCAATAGGTATATGCCGTAAAATGAGAATATTTTGCTTTATAATACATTAGTATGCATAGTACAAATATAATGGAACTTGTGATGTAGGTATTATAAAATATACCTCGAAAATGCAGGTAGCCCCTCTTAGCAACAACTTGCATTCATGAATAAGTTTGAATTTTGTTATAATACACAATGTTCGTATTTTATAATGATTTTATATTATTTCTTGCTTAACAACTAATTTGGGAAACGACTTAAGTCATCGGATCTAAGTCATGAAATCAGGATTCCTTATACCTGTGCGTACTATTTAGATCAATGTAAGATTTGATTTGATTAATTTATTAAAAATATCTATCTAGATGCTTTCATATTTTTTACTGCGATTACCTATCGTATTATTAAATTTACCACAACCATTTATTTATAAGCATCGAAATCAAATATTTTTCGTTCTGCACGTGTGTTTTCAATATCTAATTAGATTATGTATGTTAGAAAAGCACTTTAGGTAAGATCTATATTTAATTTCGTAGCGTCTATTAACTTTGATTTATGCACATACATTTCGTAATTAGTTGCAGCCATCATCAACACTTAGCATTTACTTTAAAGCTATTAAAAAATTCTAATATTTTTTTGCCACACACTAGAGACAATATTTATTTAACCTCTGATTATGAGACTTTATCAGCATTAAACAATTTTATATGTTAGTTCCTTCAATTACTGCATTTTATAACTCTATTGTCTTTTTTTATTAATTTATGCCCACCAACAAAATTATATTTATTATACAATGAACGACTGTCACATTTTGGCATGATATAAGACACTAATAAAATTTAATCATCGGCTAAATAATTTATTTTCAAAATGTAGACAATTTTTGTTGAATAATTGCCAGTAAATCAATTTATTATACAGGGTGTGCCAGTATAAATTAACATATGATATGATTTAAGCATATAAAATTCTATACAAGTATTTTTAAACTTGAGGACTACAATTAATTGGAGTTCAGAAATAAATCTATAATAACTTTGCAATAAAGCAGCTCTTAGAGATCAATCTCACAATCGATATGTTCATAATATTCAAAATAAAAATAAGAATCAATCAACCTTTTTTTTCCAAGTTTAAAAAATATAATAGCTAAAATAGTTCTACTTATTTAACATTATACGTATAATATCCTAGATGAAAACTTTTGTATAAAAAAAGTACTTACAAAAATATTCTGTATTATAGCATTTTGCAGTTAATTGTGTCAATAAATACAATATAAAGCTAGTTATTTAGCGTGGGTTTAATAAAAAAATTAAAAGGCATTTAAAAATAGATGATTAAGACCTATGAAGGTTTAAATTAAGCCCTGTTAATAAAGTAATAAATAAACAGTTACATAAATATAAAAATTTAAACAATATCCTCTAAAGCAAATAAAATATTTATTACGAATTTGCATACAAAAAACTTGACAATGTCTTGTTTAACTATTACATTGAGGTTATTTCCGTGTCCTTTATTCTTACACGCACTTAACTGCATATCATAAGAGATAATACAGTTTTATAATACAACATATATATCGCAATTAAATGACTAACTCTAAGAATGATTACAGCATCGTAGGTACCTTCACTGAGATTATTGTAACCGAGTTACACTCTCAGTATTGTGCAAAACAAGTTGTAAATAGTTTGAGACGACAGGTTAGAACATGATTGTGCCATGCTTGAGATCCGTAATCCGTAAGGTGTGGACTTGCTCGAACACATTCAATCGACGAGAAAAATGAAAGGAGGGAATGAAATAAAAAAAATACTATAATGTATAAAATAGCGCAGATTAATTGCATTAATAAAATGCATTAATTATAGTTGATTAATAAATAATATAACGCATGATAATGCTTGTGTGTGCTTTTACCCGACGACAAACAAACAAACAATACAAAATGAAACACGAAATTGATTTTTTTGTGCTGGCTTTTTGTATACTTACGTTTCATTTAAAAATATCAAAACAATCGAACATTAAAATTTGTGTAGTTGTGTATACTGAATTTATTATTCATTTGCATATTGATGAGCCATTCACACTTTTAGCGTATATAAATAATTCATATTTTATTTACAGTGTACTTTCCTCTAATTTATCCGTATTAATCACAGCTTGGTCTAGGGAAAATTGAAAATAATACGAAAAATGCCTAGGCATTAAAAGAGCATTTTAATGACTCATCTGTTATTTGCAGAGTTATTAAAACAATGTATTATATGCCAATTGCCGGAAATAAGTAGATTTGCAGCTTTAAATATTAAACAAAAAACAGTTTTTTGTAATAATTTTTAAAAGTGTCTTTTAAATTTTGTTTTGTAAACCTAGATTGAACATACGATAATCTGCAAACCAGATACACCGTATACGGATAATCGGGAGCACATTTCATTTCATTTTGGCGATAGAATAATTTCATATAGCATCAAAATTTACATCCCTATGTCAAATACGAATTTAAATGCAAGACAAGAGTGAAAGTTTTATTTTGTAAGCCTAAATCTAGAGCCTACACTGCATTTTATTTTATCAATAAAGTTATTTCATATATCATCATATTTTTAATAAACAAAAACGAATCGTTGCAACAAAAAATATTATAATATATACGATAGCCTAGTAAATATATTCCATCCACCCACATTTCTATTATCATCATCACAACACACTTGTCACACTTTCTTTATCTGTCAGAAGCACTTACTCGAATCATCATCGTATTTAAAAATTAGAAAAAATTTAGCGGTGACGTCATTCGACAGAATAAATTCATTGATGACTGCTCGCCGGCGAGCAGGATATGTGGGCGGAATAATGGTTGAATTTTACAATCACTTTTTTAACGAACTTTTTGGCATATCGTGTCATTTAACAACACGTTATAACATACGTTCTAAAAAGGAAACTATTAATTAATTTATAATTTTTAGTATGTTAATATGCAAATATTAAATTTTAATTAAGGATAATTAGATATTGCTGTTAAATCTTACACTTTTTATGTTTTAACAATAAATTTTACATTGAAATGTTACAATATTAATACAATTTTAAATAAAATTAATAAAAAATAAACTGTTAGTAGGTAAGTAGGTTATTTTTAAAGATGATGAAAATTTTTTAATTGTTTTGCAAGCTTTTTATAAAAATATATGGCACTAATAACAAAATTAATAATTTATTTCTTTTTGTTGTTAGTCTGACTCTAAAAATCCTTAAAATAGTTTTAAAAATAAGAAATTTTCTGAATAAACCAATATACTTAACTTTGAAACATTATGAAACTTTGGTAATTGTTATGCAATTTTTAATTTTTGGTTTAAAAATATATTATAAAAAGTGTGAGAGATCAAAAATAACATATTTTTGCATTTTTTTATTAGTGTGGCTTTTTTAATCTTAGAAATTTATAAAATTAAGAATCAGTCTAAATAAAATAATAAACTTCAGGTTCAACATGGTGAAAAGTTAAAAATATTTTATAAACTTATAGAAAAAAACAACAAAATTGATCATTTGTTCTTATTTATTATTAGTCTGGCTCTCCGAAACCTTAAAAATAAAAAAAAATGAATGAAACAAGACGCTTTAGATCCTTGACTTTGAAACATGATGAAACTTTGTTAGTTGTTTTGCAATATTTCATTTTTAGTTAAAAAAAAAAGAAATTAAATTTAACATTTTTATGCTTTTTATTAGTTGAGTTATATTAAACCTCAAAAAAACTTAAAATAAATAACTCTGATTAAAACAAAATAACTTTAAACAGTCCGCTTCTGAAGACTTGATGAAAATTATTTAACTGTTATGCAATCTTTTTATTATAATTTAAAGATATTTTATAAAAATTCGAAATTACACTTCATTTATAACATTTTTTTATTATTTTTCTATTAAAAAATGTAGTTTTGTTATATTTTTAATCGTTGTTTTTTTTTTGTTAAAACAATCCATATTAATTCTTTACATTTTCGCTTAGTCAAGTCTCAAATTGTGACAAATTTTGCACTGACGATTTTAGTAATCGGAGCGACAGGAATTTGGGCGGAATAATATTCCACAAAAAAACGCAACAAAACACAAAAGAATTAAGTTATATTATTATATATTCATCATCGCGCTTGCTAGAATAATAACAACCGCATAAAAAAACAAAAGAATTAAAAGGTAAAACAGTTGAGGATCGAGTTCGTACCTGTTGGGAGCGTGCAGCAACCTGAATCAAAGCGCGCAATAACGGACTTCGCTCTAGATGAGCGCAGCAACTATTTTCAAAAATTGCAACAAATTACAAGCATTTAGAATAAATAAATAAAAAATTCAGTGGTGCAAGTGTAATATTATTTATAGGTTATGATATTGTAAATATGGTAAACAAATAAATAATTGTATAATAAATATTTCGCTAAATATTTTATTATTTGTAAATAATTCCAATGCAATTTTACCGTATTTTTGTCGCCGCAAAAACCGCACTGAATTATTGTGGATGCTGCTGCTGCTGCTGCATTCAACAACAACACAGTAATCATAAAAAAATCAAATTATTATGGAAAACAAAGCGATCGCTTGCATTAAAAATTGCAACAATAAGAACATAGTAATACTAATAATAACAATAATCTGTATTGAATTGCATTTACCAGTTAGATTTATCATTAATGCGGAATTAAGCGCACTGTGCGCGCAGTAATTTGTTTTTTGGGGTCTTTGGGTTAATCGCGCGCTCTCCGCCAGCTGGATGACGCCGCTTCCCATCACACACACACATACACACTCCTAAAATATCTGTACGCATTTCGAATTCATAAAACAAAAAGCATCGCCGCGGGCAAGGACAGCGCTCGGTGTACCCAACGAAGAATCATGACATGAAACCGATCCGAAGCGAAAAAAAGAGAAAACCCGACAAGATCGAAAATGCTTTAAACAAGTCACAACTCGATTTTAGTGTAACGTTTTTTTGCTTTTTAGCCAAACCACCGATCGTGTTTTACTTTGCTTGGGATAGAAAATTGCATGTCGCATTTATATACAGGATGTTGGCGATAAATTATTATAGGCTTGCATAGAAGACTATAGCAACCTATAATTGTTTAATTTATGCGCAATGATAAATATGATTATTTTTTGTTGAGTAAAAAATAAAACAACAGAAAAATGCATAAATTTTTAATTAATTTCCCTAAAAATCGTGTTTTTCTGCTTTTTAGTCAAACCACCGATCCTGTTTTTCTTTGCTCAGGATAGAAAATTGCATGTCGCTTTTATATACAGAATGTTGTCGATAAATCCCATAATTATTATAGATAGGGGTTGTAGGAGACTGAAACTCAACATACAATTGTTCAATTTATGCGCAATAATAAATATGATCATTGTTTTGGTTGAGTAAAAAGTAAAACAACAGTAAAATGAACAGAGTTTGTCTAAAAATTAACTCAAAACTTGGAGGTGATTTTATAATGGACTAAATACGGAAATTTTTAATGAAAAAAAACATGAAAATGTTAGAATCATTATTAATAATATAAAAGTTTACATAAGCCCTTGTTCTTATAAAAAAAATCTTATCATAATGTTTTTAGTTAAGTATACAAATAAAAATTTCTAAAATTTGTGCAAAAAGGTAAAAGCAAATATGCAATAGGTAAATACTCGTAAAATGTAATTCTAAAATAAGAATAAGCTTTCTCCTAAAAAAACACGTAAAATTTTTATCAAATAATACAAGTTTATGGAGTTTATAATTTCGTCTTATATGCGAGTAAATCATTTAATGCAACAGTGTTGCTTGGGATATATTTTTGACGTTTTTTTTGCTAAATCGTTAGAATTCACTTTTGCAAAGGTAGACTAATTTAAAATTTCATAAAAAACGCTAGAAAAACGTTAAAAATTGTGAAATATGTCACTTTTTTTTAATTTTGTTTTTTTCGTACATTTTTCGAGCGATTTCTGTGCAATTTTCAATTTCTTTACCTCTAGAAAAATATATTCTGGTGATTTAGCAAGCAAACGTTGTGAAAATCGCATGGAAAATGCATGCAAAACAATGAAAATCAAAAAAATTGACAGGTAGGTTACATTTTTGACGTTTTCATGCGTTTTTTACAGAGTTTCCTTGTTAAATCATCAGAATTCACCTTTTCAAGGTG
>JARJDW010014560.1:0-14233 GCA_030264715.1 Adinopsis sp. GC000173 | reverse complement strand
AATATCATATTACAACAATGTTTATTTTAATTCATTGCATTAATACATAGCCATGCTGTGTTTTAAATTATTGGTGTCAAATTTAAATTGAAATTTTCATTTATTTCATATATAAATGGTTATTAAACGTGACCTTAACCTCACTTGTACATTTAAATGTGCTATTTTTACTTCATTAAATGGTGAAATGATAAAAATAATGGTGCGCAAATACAAGTACAAGTAAATGTGACTAAAATTTTAAATATTATATAAAAATTTACTAAAACATTAAATATTATGTAATCTTTTAGAGCACTCATCTCTGATTTTGTTATATTGCTCTAAATAATTAATAATAACACCGAAATATATACTTAACTTTTCAAGAGTAGTGAAATATTTATATAATTTAAATTTAAATTGGTTATTTAATAAGTTACTAACGAAATAGAATGTATTCTAAATTAAAATTAATAAATTATATTCTTTTCTGTTTCAGACTAACTCAGCACAACGACAAATTTCTTCAAACGTAAGTAAATTTATGGAATAACATCGTTTTAATCAAAATTATACATACAGTAGATGTATACCGAATAGGTCATATATAAAATGATTAATCCGCTCTCATGTAAAAGAAAATCCTTGATACGGTTGCTATTAATGGAGGTGTAAAATAATTTATACAATTTGAGTACATTAGCAAGAAATATAAAAACATTTGACATTTAATTTACTTGTCTTCCAGTTATTTTCAGCATAGTTTATTTAAAACAGCCAGATAAAAATTAAATTAAGGATTGTTAGTCAAATTTAAAGATGTTTTACAAGTTTGTTATGAAACTTGTCGATTTTTGTTGTGTTATTGTTTACTTTAAAGATTTTTAATAAAAATCTCTCGAAAATACAAAATGTTAAGAAAACAATACCGAGTAAAAAATGGTCTTACTTTAAAGCGAAGTTCCACTGTACTTACCTACATGTATATTTATTTTTATTTATAATAATGCCATTGTGTATTTTCCACTATGAATTTGAATGAAAATATAAAATACTAAGCTCATAAATATTTTCATATAAACATTTTATTATTAAATAAAAATATAACAATAATAATATTGTTTTTGAACTTTGATAAAATACATAATTAAACGTGAAAAAATAAAATTAAGCGAATTGTAATTTAATATAATAATTTATATCTAGAATAATACAATATAAAATATTTTCACCGTTCTATAATAAATAATAATCCTATTGTATTTTTTTATTATTATTTTAAGGTCAGTATCATTTATAATTTTTAATAAATCATTTCAACTAAATTGCAATAAATTGAAATGTCTAAAAAGCGTAATGCATTATCGATTAAAATACTCTTAGAGTTATTTCCTCAATGCATCTGCCAGCTTTTTTATCATCACATTTTTA
Source organism: Adinopsis sp. GC000173 (assembly GCA_030264715.1). NCBI lineage: Eukaryota > Metazoa > Arthropoda > Insecta > Coleoptera > Staphylinidae > Adinopsis > Adinopsis sp. GC000173. The sequence continues at coordinate 12,820 of JARJDW010014560.1, read as the reverse complement.
GAAGAGAATAAAAAAGTGATTGATGGATCAACTATTAAAAAAAATGTTAGAATTAGTTTCGATTGTTCATGATGCTTTTTAGTAATAATATGTGAAAAAACGACTGGAAAGTTGATTTCTATCATTCTACTAATGTAATTACTTTCTGTATATCCAAAATGTGATTACGTGATGATTAATTACTCACATTTTTAACAATTTATAGAAATATTAAAATCGATAAATCATCCATTGCGTCAAAGATTGCATTTAAGTGATAATAAATGATAAAATATTAAAAATTATTTTTCCATATTAATGAATAGTATTGTGCAAAGTGATTTAAGACGTTTAAATTTGACATTGATTTAGGGATATTCTATCTTCGTTGAGTAATTATTTATAAATTGTATTTTGCCTTTTGTTTTTCTTTCATATTAATAATTCACTCATTAATTACAGCTAATCGCAAGACATAAATTAGTATTCTAGAAACAAAGTATAATTATCTTATAAATACATAGTTCAATTCTACATTTTAATTGTAAACATGTGTTTTACATATTTATAATTAAAGAAGTTAATATTTAATAAACACTTCAAAGGAATCAATAATAATAGAAATACTGTAAGAAACATAATTATTTTTGTACTTAATATAATAATGTATTTTAGAATAATGTTTCTATTACGCTCAATTTGACATTAAAAATGTTACACGTAAAATTAACATATGTCACAAATAATTACATCTCGCCGATAAAAATCTTAATTTATTTAGAAAACAAATTGAAAAGTTAACACATTTTTTATTCTGTTGAATAACGTCACTTAGAAGCTATCTTGATTCTAAAACATAATACTTTTTTAAGACTTGTTGTAAATAATTACTAAAATTCATTTCCATCATTAGAAAATCTTGAATCATAACGAATTTTTATGACGTAAACATAACTAGAATTTTAAATTACTGAGAAAAATCAAGTCAATTAAGAACATCTTAATAATTTTATAAAAAAAAATTCCTTCTTATTGTGATTGAGTAATTTTATTTTAATTTTTATAAACTTGAACCTTTTTTATGAAAATGATGTAACTGGTAACGTAAATTATTTTTTATCATCCATGGCAATAAGAAATTTCTTATTAAAATGTACTTAGCAATACAACACTCTATCATTAAAATAGTACTCTTCTTATTTTCAAATTATTATTAACAAGCGATGACGAAATTAAATAATAATCGATTAAAAATGTATTGTATTACGTTGGCTTGCAATTAGCAAATGGTGGAAAATGAATTACTCATTTCTATTTGTATTAAATGTTAGCTGTGAAATAAAGGTTTTTTTTCCCATAGAATAAACATATGTTTTTAATAATTATTGTATAGTAATTCATTATATTATTAATGCAAATGAAAAGCGTGTCTAATTTTAATTGGTAAATATGTAAAATTTATGACTAATTTGTATTGAACATTGTTAGTCAACTTTTGGATCAATAGAGGAGAAAGTTGACATCTTTATAATATGCAAAATTAGCATACACTAATAATTATGTTTTCAGTATATATAAAATCTTCATTTATTTATACCTTCCATAAATAAAATTATATATTTTATTGAACTATAAATTACATTTTAGTCTACTACAATTTAATCGCTAGAAAAATATTTTAAATTATTACATCTTTTAGCGCAGTAAATATTTTATTCAAAATATTTTGTTTATCGAACCTTGTTGGATTCTAACAACCACATTGCAACAATATATACTTTCTTTATAAAATTTATTACGAGTGAAAATTCTGTCTTTCTGGTAAGACGATTTCTGACTTTCAAATTGTGAGCGGAAAAATAGATGTTTTGCTATTTTTTAGAATTACATAACCAAGCGTGACATCAAAATATTTCCTTCTTTAAAATTCTGAAGGAATATTATTGAGCGATGATGCCTTATCGAAAAACGCGTTGCTGTATATTGTAAAAAAAGTGCTTCTAGGTGGAATAAATGACGGTATAAAACTATCGTGTCACGTAATAATTCACGTTGGATAAAACATTTGGTGAAAAATTTGATTGCATTACTCAGTGCGCTCTGCTGTGTTCCCATTATATTCGAGTCGAGTAAAGTTCGTATTAATAATAGACAATTGTGACATATTTGTTAAATCATGCATCAATTAGGTGCAAAATTATCTGCTATTTTATGAATGTACAATTCCATGAAATCAATCATGCAACTAATAATTATCTCTTACATAATGCACATAAATTTTTTTTCAAGCAAACTTCTTAACGATTCGATAATGTTATGTTACATGAGAAATTGGCAACGTGCATATAGTTTTTTTTATGTGTGCAATTGGTAGAATCGCTAAAATTGATCAATTTTCATTTCAATGCTCGTGCCTCTTAAATACGACGCTCCACACAAATTTACGGACCACGTTTGATTTGTTTTACGGTAGTTTTTGCCAAGCAGCGTCATTGATGACACTATAACATTATGTGTGATCTTTAAAATAGTCTTTGCACGTAACCTGTGTAATATTTTTACAAAAACTAAAATTAAAGCAAATTGTTGAGTGAAGCAATACTTTTCAAAAAAGATTTATCGAGTTTTTGAAAATAGCGCTGGAATGCTAAATTTATAAAACGAAATAGTTTTCATTTTAATTTATATTATTACACTTTCAAAATTGTTATATAATTATTGTAATGTTAATGCACTATACTACAAATACAAACTATTATAGATAGAAAATAAAAATTATTTATTTATATCTATTTATGTATAAACAATGTTGTAATGAAAAAATATATGCATAATTATATTTTAGTACTTTAACATAAATATATTAATGATAATAATATAAGTTTAAATGTTAATGTACTACTAATTATACTACAGGGTGATTCACTCGGAACTGACGGATTTTAATAGTCTATATTTCGGGAATGCGTAAACATAAAGACACGATGTAGGGCTGCTCAAAGTTTTCTTCATTTAATGAAGTTTTGGTTGCATGGGAGAATGATAAGCAGGGGTGGACAGTGCGCAAAACCGAGATATTTTTTGTTTGTGAGGTCTACTTAACACTTCTATCGTGCGTAATGGTTCTCCTTATCCGAGGGTTCATCAGATTCTTTCGATACGAGCATATTTTGGATTTTTTGAGCAACTATTTATGTTCATATTTGCTACTAATAAAGTCAAAATGGAATCGCGCCTTAAAATTGCTTTGCAATGCGAATTCTTCTTACGAATTACGTCTTCCTATTATAATCAAAGTAAATTAAAATCTCTCCTCAAGCTAAGGATTTAAACCTCTAAGGTAGGTCGGGAATATCATTACCTTAAGTGTTAAAGAGAGTCACTTCTTAATATTTCGCATATTAAAACGTGCATTATTTCAACAACATATTGAATGTATCGCATAGAGTAAATTATGTTTACTTTAGCCTGAATAGATAGAACTCATCACTTCACCAAAATACGCAAGGGTGCAACAAAATATTCCCTTTACTCGAAAATAAATTGAAAAGTTAAAATTAGAAGTTGTGTAAAATATGAAATAGACGGCTATTCAGTTTTAAATAATTTTATAACATTTTTTGGAAGCTTCCGCAAAAACATCTATGTTTACATTTATTTAAAGATTTCAAATAGGTATCTTTTTCAGGTTCACTTTATTATAGTTTATTTTCATAGAAAAATTATTAAAATTTACAACTGGAAACTTGTTTTTTGTTTTATAATAAATACATACATATATCATTTTAATTTCCAACAATAATATGTTTATTGTCTAAATGTTATTATATAACTTTAGTGTAATAGTAAAACAAATTAGGAATTCTCTCTAAGTTGTTTTCGTTGCATTGCTCTAAGGTTAAAACGTCCCTCAAATTGTCAGTAATATTACCTTAATTAACAAAATTATATATATGTATGTATTTACTTACTGCATAACGTAATTTGAGTCTTATTCGAATTCTCACAAACAAATAAATGGAAATGTTATTATTCATTTCCATTTTTCTTGAAGAACTTGCTCGCAATATTACTTTGAAACGTAAAGTTGCACGTCTGTGCGAGATGAGAAAGTTTTGAAATTAGAATTTGCATCCAAAAACAAATGCTGATATTGACATTGCCTTTTTACAATATTTGTTTTTTATTCGAGTGTAAAATAAAGTGATTTATAAATACATCATATTTACGATCATTTTTATATAAATACGTATCGTTCATGTGTAAAAATATCTACGAGTGTTTTATTTATTCAAATCGCTGCTTATTAAAATTTATAAGCTGAAAATGCAATATATAATAATACAACAGCGTCCATACAAAAGCGCAAAAACATTCATCGCACGTATAAATAGTGAATTGAAAATGCTATTGACACAACATGTACGAGCATTTGATAGATATAAATAGATTTTTTTTTTCACAAATAGCATTGGAAAATGTAGCGATTTAATTTATAATAAACAACATTAACTTAAATCATTAAACATTGTTTACTACTCAAAAAAAATATAAAAAAATCCTTTTTTGTTTGATGTATAACGGTTATAAATCGAAATTTACGTAACCATCAGATCATCTAAACCATAGAAATTATTTTGCAATTAAGTGGGCAAATAAATTTCGATTTGTTTTACTTGGAACGTAATTTTCCACAATTTATTCACCTTTTGAATAAATATTTTTTTTGTAAATCATAATGCAAATTTTCATGGTGGATAAACAAGCATTTAGGCGTTTCTTAGACAAGCTGTTTCTTCTGGTTTTAAAACTACAGCGATGTAGTAAATTATCTGTTTGAGGTTTCAACAACAACAACAACATGAAAGTTGGGGAATAAAATGTATGCTGTTGATTTATTTCTGAGTGATTGTTTTAAAAACCTTGTTCGCTTCAACAAAATATTTGTTCCTTGAAGTGACTTGCATCAAATTTTGGCTTTAAAAACTTCCTTTGTTAGTTTTGCTAACATAAATCACACTTCGTTTACCAAAATTTTCAACATCTGTGTACATCTTCATTGAATTTATGTGGGTGCATTTCCAATGCCATCGTTATACAGAGTTCATCAACTCACGTGACACAGTTTTTGAATCGATTAGAAGGTTATTGATATATCAAAGAATTGCATTTTAAAGACAGAAATGTTTGTTTGTATGTATTATAATTTTTATTATATGGTTTTACTTTTTAAATAAATCTTAGAATACTGAAAGGATATGACTAGAAGTGTTTGCAGATGCGGATTGAAGACGCAAAGAGATTCTACTCTTTACTAATGACAGATGACGCCCATTCACAGCTAATGTGCTAACAAAGATTTTTTCTATGGCATGCAAGTAAACACTCAGCCGTAGTGCAAGACTTAAATTAACAATGGTTTCAGTTTTTGATTTCATTGGATTAGATTTGTTTGAGCAAAAAAAAACCATAAAATAGAGTTGCAGTTAATCTAAATCAATATTTCTCAAACTTTAATAAAACATCGTCCTCTCTGTTAAAACTTTTTGATGCGTTTCTTAGTTTTGACAAACAAAATGCAACTTCTTTAAAGTTGAATTTAAATCAAAGTAATAAGAAATATTTTAGGAATTAATACAAACCTTTAGGCTGACGCAAATTAGTATATTCTAGGTTCAAAATTTATCCAGAGCAATTGTAATCACAATTTTCTATGTTACAAATATGTTTTATGGCGAAACAAAAAATTCTAATGTTCTTAATACTGCCCAAGGTATTCTCTTTTGCCCCCCTAAAATATAATATGTTACTAATCGCCCTTTGGCTATAAAAGAGAGCGATATCACCCACTTTAAGAATCACTAATCTAAATCATTACTATAATTCGCGATGGGGAACATTTTAACACCTCGCTTAATGTCTGATCAGAATCATTTACTTTTTTAAAACGTTATCTGGGTATTACTTTTCTCCTTTTTAATTTCAAATTTGAACAGCGACTGTAAAAATTATTAGCGTAATAAAAGGAAATTGCTGATAACGATGTGTGCTGTTGTGTTACTTTTAATAACTTTGTGTATTTATACACACACGAAGCTGAATATATTTTACACTAGCAACAACATTTAAATTTATTTGTTTAGCATATAATTAATTTTTTGCCACACAGATTTTTATTCAGATCTTGGATGCATTTAAATTGCAAGCCGGCCAACCTTCAAAATGAAAATTTATGCTTTAACAAAGCAAGAAACGTGACTTATTAAGCAGTTACTTATTAATTATTTTAGGATCTTTTTTGTGCCTCGTCTACCGATGATTCTTTTTTATTGAGTTGTTATTGTTCAAGGTTTCACATAAAACTAACACTTCTGCAATAAAGCACGTGGAATACTAAAATGTATAAAAACATTGATTTTTTGTATAAATATTTTATGTTCAATTGTATCATGTGTTAATTATTGATGAAGACCTCCATTTTAATTCTCAGTTTATTATTTAGCAATAATTCTGGATTAAAATTATAGTTATAGAATTTTATTATTCAATAGATTCGGAAATTTAAAACGACATTATAAATGAAAAGTTTTGCAAATATTCAATTTAATGTAAATCTGCTTGATTAGCTTTTTGATTGAATTTCTTTAATGGATTTTCGAATTGGATTTGTATGTATGTTGTAGTTTAATGCAGGTTATGCATGCGTGTTTACAAATCTTAAAATATTTTAGTTGCAACTACATATATATTTTTATAATTACCTTGTCCTAAATATACTTTACAACCAATAAGTGTATTTATTCACATAAAGTCAAACAACGCAGTTTTGTATCATGTATGTTGTAAGATATAGAAAAAAAACTAATATAGTGATGCATTAGCTAGCGGACATTCCAGTTAACGAACTTTTTCTATATTTTTAGTACTTTTTATTGCATTTATTATAAATAGATTTTATTCTAAACTGTTCAAAAAAAAATTAACGGATGCTTAAAAAAACGTTTAAATCAATTATTTTAACATCAATAAATGCATATATATATTTTAGTTTTGATATTTTTAAACAGAACATTTTATTGTGAATATCACTGAATATGTGAAATTCATTTTTAGCTGAAGTGCAATATGCGATACGATATGACAGTAATAAATCTTGTGCAATATTGAATATTTCTGCATTTTAAGGTTAAGCAGCTGGTTTATAAGCATTTGAACTAAAATACATTGGATAATTCCTAAACCGCTGTAGCCCAAATGAACTACCACAAATTTATTGGACTAAAAACATGTGAAATATCTAAAACGATATTTTTTGTGCAAGAAACGCTGAGATAACGGCAGGAATTAATCAAGTAAAACGCTTCACTTGGTAAAAGAATTGAAGGTTCGGATTACTAATTTAAGTCCATTATCAGGATAAACTTCATTAACTGTAAGAGTTAATAATATTATCAATTCTTACAATTAGGAAACACAATGTTACGAAATTTGTGATAAAATATAAAATGGTTGACATATTGAAATAAAATTTGTGAAATTTTAAATTTTTCATACCAATTAAAGTGAGCATTGAAAATGATTGCATCTTTATAATAATGTGACATAATAAAAAACAATAGCTTACTTTTCGTTGTCACTAAATCACGACATAGACGTCAAAGTGAAGTATACGCATTTGTAATGAAATTTCAAACTTATTCAACGCAAGTGCCTAAACAAAATCCTATCGGTATGACCAAATCCATCAATAGTAGTTTATATTTTATTTCCAATCGTTATATATAAATTTTAGCGTATAGTCAGTCAGTCATTCGTGTGTATAAAAGCATGACGCATATTACTCATTAGAAAGTATTATTTATTTTTTAGTTTGTTTATCGTCACATTGGCAAGTGCATTTATTGTCACGTTTGTTTTTCTTTTACAGATAGTTTGAATTAAACCTGGGACGTAAGGATTCAACTAGCGCCGCGATGGTGGACTACTACAGGGTCCTTGAAGTACCACGCGGCGCCACTAACAGCGAAATTAAAAAAGCGTGAGTAGTATTCTTTGCCCTATAAAAAGCATATCAATCAAATTCAGAATCTAGTAGCTGAAAATTTAATTACCACACTCGAAATTATTGTTTGGATATGATTGATTGATTGCTAGTTGCATTTATCGCTAATCTTTCTCTTTCTTACCAACATTTTCATTAGGATGTTTTAATGCTGTTATTATATTTTATAAAGATGTTATCTTCATTAAAAATACTATTAAAATTTTATTTATTATTACACAATTATAATGTTATCGTATTATAGTAATAGAATGGATTTTATGCAAGTTATAATTAATGTTGGACGTGATGTTTGTAACATGAATGCTGCATAATTTTAATATATTTTTAATGTTGTCTGCATACATGTCTGACCTATATTTGAAAAATCTTCCAATGATATTATTTGCTGTTTTGTAACAACAATAATATATCTAACTTTTTACTTTTTTTGCATAAAGCATAATAGCGAAATAATATTACTTTCTATTATGTGTTATTTCATACGCGAGTAATTTCATAAATATGCAGAAATTGTATGTTTCTTATTGCTTTTTAATAATACACGCTTATATAAAATCAATATTTTGTTTAACATGCATTAAGTGAAATTTTCCATCCATTTTATTATCAATTAGTTAATTAAACATTTATTAATTGTTCTAGATATCGCAAATTGGCGCTAAAATGGCATCCAGACAAAAATCCAGACAACATGGACGAAGCTACAAAGCGCTTCAAAGAAATTTCAGAAGCTTACGAAGTGTTATCTGATGGTAGGTTTATTGATATTACATTGATATAAGAATATTTATTTAAATGTATATTGTAAATATAAAAACGCAGAATCGAAACGCAAGATCTATGACAGTAGAACGTCGCAACGATCCAGTAGCTGCAAATCATCACGCACTTTCAGAAATTACTACGACTCGCACACCCCTTTCCATCGTTTCTTCGGTAGTAGCGTTTGCAGTGATTCCCTTTATTTTTCTAGCTTTTAATCCGTCACTAACTAATAATTTGGATTTAATGCAGCCACGCTAAAAATACTTAAAAACACCAATCATTTGTTTTTTTTTAATAATAATAATTTCTATTGCTTTGTTCTAATACTAATTGTGCGCATCATCTTTGTTTCTCTACAGAAAAGAAGAGACGTGTCTACGACCAATACGGAAAAGAAGGACTTATCAATGGTGGTAGTAGAGCACGTAGCAGGCACGACGATGACTTCGATATGGGCTTCGGATTCTTCACCTTTAGAGATCCTGAAGATGTCTTTAGGGAATTCTTTGGTGCTTCTTCACCATTTGCTGAATTATTTGGTAAGAATTCGATTAGAAAATGTTTTGTGCCACTTTTAGTAATACTGATTTTTATTAAATAGAGTTTCATGGACACGGCCATAGGGATAGAAGACGTAACCGCAATTCACACCCATCTACAGAAATCAGCTCTCATCTGTTCAGTCCGTTCGGTTTAGGATTTGGCGGTTCAATTATGGACGACTTTTTCAGTACTGGAAGTGGTGGTTTTACATCATTCAGTAGTTTCAATGGATCATTTAGTAATGGTGGAGGAAATGTAAATATGAAGCGAACGTCAACTTCAACAAAATTTGTTAACGGCAAAAAAATTACAACTAAACGGTAATTATCTATATCAATAGACAACATGATCCCAATAATAATTGAACTTGTTTTTCTCTTTTAGGGTTTACGAAAATGGAAAGGAAACAGTAATGTCTTATGAAAACGATGTCTTAAAATCAAAGACTGTTAACGGTGTGCCACAAAGTATAGGGTACAGTTAAGGATTCGGCCACATAGTTGCACAAGAAAACCACATAATTGCAATGATTTTGTTTTTATTTTTTTTATTGTGTGTACGATTATTTTGAACTGTGTGTGGCCAGTAGTCAAAATTACCAGTATAAGACTTATTTTTTATTTAATTCAAGTGGTTCATTTTCTTTGAATAAATGTGGAATTCTTTAAGAGAATATTCTTAAGCGACAAGCATCATGTGGATACTAATAATATTAATTTATTAATTATTGCGTTTTTTGTTTTTCTTTTCGTTTCATTTTCTATACTTTTTTATTGCGTTTATTTAAATAATAATTTAATATTGTAATCACATCTGAATTCCTTTAGCTCAAATCCTAATAGTTTGCAACGCCGTTACACAAAATAGTTGCAACTTGAAAAATTCAATAAATCTTAAGTTTGTTATGTTAATTTTATAATTTAAAGAATGTAAAATAACTGATTACTCATTTTGATTGAGTGATGTTAATTTTTTGCAAGACTGCTCTTATTTTTATAACAAAGCTTATTTTCTTAATAAATTATTTGGCTCAATGCACTAAAATTCTAAAGGTAAGATACAGAAAACCTATTTAAGAGGAGTAATAATCTCGTAATTAAAAATATTTTTATTCAATACTTAATTGATCACATGACATGACTAATGCCGCATATAGTTTGGCATGTTTCCTTTAAAAACGAATTGAATAAAATGTACTATTTTATAAATAATAAATATACATATATGAGAATCGTAATTTAATCACTAAGCAGTTGTTAGTATGTAAGTTTAGTTAGTAATATTCGGCATGCACACAAAAGATGTAAATGTTTTCAATAATAATACGTGTGCTTAAAATAAAATGTTGTACAGTTAGATGTTTAAATTTACTTAAAATAAATATTGCAATTAATAATTTATAGTTGATATTTTATTGTTTTATTAATAGTTAGATAGTTTTTAATAATAATAATATTCTTAGTTGACGTCTATCAAATTATACGTACCACCACTAATCATGGCTCTTATTGCTGAGTATAAGGGTAAAATTCAAAACACTTTACAAAAATTTGAACAGTTTGCCCGACAAATTGATTATGAATTAGGCGCGTTAACTGAACTGACATCAAATTTATTTAAAGATTATTTGGAGTTGGCAGCTGATCAAGACAATCCAAATTTTAAGGATACATTGTTATCAATAAAATTGTTCAAAGAATGGCTAATCAAAAATAGCAAGAATTTCAAATCGCATATTGGAGCTATCAATGAAGGTTTGGCAATACTTTTCTGGCAGTCAAGTCAGTCCCCGACTAAGTATATTAAAAACGTCATTCAAGCGGTGCGAGAACATGCAAAAGGCGTTGTAGCAGAACGAAAAAAACATGATCTGCATAAAAACTGGATACATAATTGGTTGTACATTTTGCAGGAGTTTAATAAGTTAGTGGAAGAGTTGCTTACTAATAATGCGCATGAAACCGTTTCAGAAGAAGTGGTTTTGGAATCCGGAGCGAATGGTCAATGGTTAATCGAAAATCATGTCGACAAAAAGTTAATTGTCAATAATACTCAAATAGACGATGGAATTCTTATACATAATTGTCATCAGTGTTTAATATTAGTTAAAACTGATATAAATACAATTACAGTGGCTTCTTGTTCCGATGTTCATATTGCGTTTGCCGACGTTCATTCAAAATTTGAAATGTCTGCGAGCTCAAATATATTGGTACAAGCATCAAAATCACTTCCACAAGTATTCTTATCAGATGTTCACCAAGTTAAGTTTTATTTAACCACTGATTCACTAAGCACTAAAGTACATTCAACAAATGTAGTTGATACATATCTAATGATGCCGAAAAGTAATGGTTCCTTCGAAGAAGCTCGCATACCGGAAACTTTTACTACCACAATTGAAAATTTCAAGCTCATCACAAAACCGAATCTTAAGTAATAATACGTCATTTATTCTGTCAAATGTAAATGTAAATGTAAATGTTATGTTTTGTTGTGTATTTATTCATCAACTGATCATTTGATATAAAATAAAATCATTAAAATATTTAAATATGTCATGTTTTAAATATTGTATATAGTTGAAAATTTGTATCATTACACCTTTAATTTAATTTGGGTTAGCAAAATTGAACTGGAAAACTTTAAAATTATATTAAAATTATATATTAAAATAATAAATTCGGTTGGAATTTTTAAAATTATTGATGATATTTAGGAATGCTGATCAAAGCACCACCTATGGATTGATGCAACTAATAACAATAGTTTAACCTTAACCTTAACTTTGTGCGCGATTTAAAACTAATGATAAAGTTACAACATTAAAAATCGCATGGTAGGTTTTAGTTTAAAAATATTTATATGTTTTACGATATATTGTTTTTTGAACAAGAAAAGAAATCTTGATGTAATATTCCACTTCTAATTATTTATCGTATTTTTTGAAGTTGTATGAAATAATCATAGCCAATATCGTGGTTACATTAAGTATTGTAGCTTTAATTATTGAAGAGTTTGGTCGTCTTCATTGGAGAATTATTCCGTGATTATTAAAAATGTAAACCAATTCTCTTGGTAGATTTCAAAGATATCTATATTTGACTCACAAAAATATGATTGTTAATCCAATACACTCAATATAACACACCAATGAATGGAGAATTTTTTAGGTTTTGTAATTTCAGTTATTTCAGAGTTGATGACTCAAATAACCTAGCAATAATATTTAGGTACTCCAGTTTTTAATAAATTAAAATACTTTACCATGTGAAGGAAATCAAACTCTTCAATTAAAAATATCTTACTTCTTGTACCTAACTATAATGTTGGTTATAATTATTTTACTGAACTTCAAAAATAATTAGAAGCGGGAAGAAGATTTCTTTTCTTACTCTAAAACTATAAAATGGTAATAAAATATATATGCGTATAATAGGTATCTATTTATTCATCACTAACATTCTT
>JARJDW010014558.1:0-13005 GCA_030264715.1 Adinopsis sp. GC000173 | reverse complement strand
TAATTTGTTTTTAGATAATACAATCAATCTATTCAACTCTAACGTTTTTCACTCAAACAACTTAGTGACTTGAAGATTACTAATATTTAATATTTAAAGCTTTTCACATTTTTAAACATGTTATATGTTATATTAAACAACTATGGCACTTCCACCTTTTCCCCTTTAGGACGCCATTAATTGCATGATCTTTTTAATAGATAGATTAAAATAATTAAATAGGTGTACAAGCCTAAGGGTTTTGAGTGGCCTAGATTGTTGAATAAGATTGCATATAATAATCTTTGACGTAAATTAGTTATAAAAATATAATTGAGTTAACACTTGTACGATTAATATTTAATAAGTTATACAGCACGATCGGAAAATACTATCTACATATAGTGTTTTTTCTTGTTGGATGACTTCATAATTTGAATCGCAATAATAAATGTTTTTAAATGATCAATTATGTATTTTAGTAATTATGATGATGACGATCTAAAACCAATTCCATTGCATACAATTACGGATCGCACTGTTTGTTTTTCGTTGTAATTGCAAATAGATTTCGTATCTTTCTTTTCATTATCTCTATAACTAGGCACTATTTGAATGCCCCCCCCCTCCTACGATTTGCCATTATGATTCGCAGACATTCATATGGCAAGCGTTTAGATTTGTATTCAAAATGTGATCTATAGTGTAGTTTTTCAGTACGTACGCGATAATATGACTAGAGTCAAATCTTTCTGTATTCGTTACTTTTATATGACCTTTGGTGCGCGGTAAATCTAGTTTTGTATTTATATTTTGCAATTTTAATAGTCGAACTACCAACATTTTTATCGATAATCAAGACAAACCCGGTAAATATTTTAATACGATTATAATTCATCATTGGCATCTGCTGCGGTATGAAATGCAATTAAGAAATAATCATAAAAATAAAACAATTCATCGTATGAACATGTATATTTTAGCGCCACAGGCCAAATTCAGGATGTTACAAAAATGTTGACGTTCTGGCAAATGGTATCATCATCGTTGGTTATTAAGATTATTCAACTTTGGACTTATTCATGTATCTTTAGAAAACACTTGGTTAATTTATATTTACTTTAAAGACTATTTTAGCAATTTGCATTTACAATTTTATTACAAGCAGCGGTCTATTTTATGCCTTCTTTGCTATGACCACATTTATATAAAATATTACCACATTCGCACAGGGTTTCGAATCTCTGTACTCATTGATATAATTCATATAGATCCAACATTTTATAGAATGATAAGCTGATTGATGCCCTTTTTGGGGCAGTACCTTGGAACGGCGACAATAAATTGGAGAAAACCATGCTATTCATGATGGTAAGTCTGCAACATCCGACAGCATTCCTAATTGGTGGCTTTTCGCATTATCAACAATCTTTAATAGTTAAAATGAGCTTTTAATAATTGCTCTGTTGACTATGAGTTATTAGAAATAAGTATAATAGATAATTACGCATAATAATTGATTTTGTAGAAAAATCTTGAATAAAATTTCTAGTTACAAAAAAAAAATAATTTCTAAATAATGTATCTAATAATTCATTCAAGTATGTATAAAAAGTGTCGATTAAAAATATTAATAATGCTGCACTTCTTAGATGTGTTGTGATGCAATATGCAAGAATTAAGCCTGTGAATGTGAGATTGGATTAGCAAGAATGTATCTACCATGCCTGAAATAAAGTTGAATATTTTTACATTATTAAATTAACAAAAAGCTAAAAAAGCTCATGGTCTATCATAATCATTATAATTTTTTAACTAACTATATTGTCGAAAAGCGAAAATAACAACACAATATTTTTAAATCTAGAGCTAACTACTTAGGATTTCCTGAACCAAAATTATTTGATCTATTAAATTTTTGCTTTAAATAACAAACCGGAAAACGTAAAAAACATTAATACCGCAGTAAATATTTTACTTTTTAAACTGCTAAATAATGAAATAGAAAATTAGACGTTTGCGCCAATGCATCGATGTATGGTAAATAAACGATTAATCCATCGCACACTAAAGCCAGTCGTAAAAATTCACGACATTTATGTGCCGTAATGACACTAATAGTGTGCATACAAATTAAATTGATGAGTTGACTTCGCTGGTTCTTGTTCAAATGATCGATCTTTTAATGTCGCCGAACGCGAAACGCTCTCATGTTTTAATCATGCTGGTGGAAGGGGAACATTTAATTTTTGACCAATTCGCACTCGGTTTAAAATGAAATCATCTCTCAAAACATTTCATTTATTTAGAAAATGGGACAGTTTTTCCATGGTGTATGTAATGTACGCATAGTTTTTTTGGGAGGTGTGAGTTAAAAATCGCGGGTTTTAGGGCAGAAAAATTGCCGTCGTGTAACGTGTGTACGTAGATAGCTGTCAGCGTCGATAATTTAAGAGAAGCATTTATCTAGATTCCTACGATTTTATACACCGTGTGTTCAGTAAGTTCGGAAATAAAATTCTGAACACGTAGGTCGATATTATTTTTAAAAATGCATCTGATGCTGATATTCACTTTGTCCTTGGAAGTGTCCATCATGGTCTGCCGATGGTCAACTTCATTTTTTTAATGGAATCCCCCATATTCTATATAAGTATGCCGTAACAACTAGCAGAAGAGACAAAGAAGAAACAAGATAATCGAATGTATGTGGCGAGGATGAAAGATGAAAAACGGTTTTATTTGCGAATGCTGCTACTTCATGTTCCCGGTGCAACAAGCTTCGAGATTCTACGAACGGTTGACAATGTTGTTTATGACATCTTCAAACAGGCAGCTTTTCATCGTCATTTACTAGATTCAGATGAAGAGTGGGATCAATGCTTATGTGGGGCTTCCACTTATCAAATGCTGGCACAACTATGTTATGTTTATGTAGCAACGCCGCTCCCTCCGTGGACTCTGGAATAAATAATCATTGGATATCCCTTAAGATTATTTACGTGAGAACCTTGAAGCAGCTGCTCGAAACTTAGCCTTACATGATATCAATGTGACACTTCAACAACATAGATTATCATGTGCTTCATTTTGTCTTCCTATATTAAGAGGAGGAGTAATCGATGCCAATGAAAGAATCGAAGCTGAAAAACGAATCGCAACTTTTAACGTCGAACAATTTACTGCCTTCAAAAAAATTATTAATGTAATTGATAAACCAGATGAAAAAAACAAGTATTTTTATTTAGATGGACCGGGCGGTTCAGACAAAACTTACCTTTATGCAACAATATTGTCGTATATACGGGGAAAAGGAGAAATTGCACTTCCTTTTGTACCTACCGGAATTACCACAACTTTGCTGCAGCGGATTTAAACTACCAGTTTCGCTTCTTGAGACGTCTGCTTCATCGATAAGAACAACATCTTCAGAAGCGAAAGATTTGTGACAAGCAATGCTCATTATCATTGATGAAATTACTATGTTAACAAAAGATGTTCTTCGCTGCATATATGTACTTCTACGTGAGATAATGGAAAATGGTAAACCTTTTGGTGGAAAAACAATAATAATTGGAAGTGACTTCAGACAGACACTTCCAGTAGTTGCAAAAGGCAGTCGAATATATGATATAATAGAAAGTTGTATAAAATCAAGTCCTCTTTGGCACAATTTCACTCATCTCGCACTAACAACAAATATGCGTAATGCTGAACAAGACCAATACAGCAACTGGCTATTAGACATCCGTTCAGGTAGTCATCCAGAAATAACTGGATTACCTGAAAATTATTTTGAAGAACTAAGACAAATGATTGTAGAAGAAAATATGATTGAAGCAATTTATCCCGACCAATTAACTAATATGCAAATTGAAGAATTGCCAAAAAGAGTCATTTTAGCTCCAACAATAAAAAAAACGTTACAACTGAAACAGAAAATTATCACAAAAGTTCAATATGAAGCTCAGATTTATTATAGTTCTGATTCAATTATCTCCGAAAATCCAAATGATGTTCCCAATTATCCATCTGAATTTCTTCATAAACAAATTCTAGATCAGAGATGCCACCACATATACTTGCACTAGAAACCGAAGTAAATGTGATGTTACTTAAAAATTTGAACCCTAAACAAGGACTTTGCAATGGCACTCAATTATCTATTACTGCTCTGCATGATAATTTTGTATCCGATAAAATAATAACTGGCAGTAATTCTGGCGATGTAGTTTTTTTGCCAAAAGTAGATTTATCGCCAAGTGATATAAATCTACCATTTGTTCTTAAACGCCGATAGTTATTAATAATTCCAGCATATGCTATGACAATAAATAGACACAAGACGGTTGAGCATGTTGGAATATTTCTTGATGAGCCTGTCTTTTCCCATCAACAACTCTATGTAGTATTGTCAAGATCACGAAATTCTACTCACGTGACAGTTGAAAAAAAGTGCACTTCAAGGAGAATTAGTAAACAATAAATATTTCACCCAGAATATTGTATTCCGCGAGGTGCTTTAAAGTTGAAAAAAAAAATTAATAGGTACATCATGTCCACGGGTCTCCTAGTTCACTGATATTTTATTATTTAATGTAATTTACAGGCACATGCAATTTTGTTAGTTGTTGTCACCATCTTTGTCACCATCATATGATATGCTAGAAAAATGTTTGTATTTCGACTGGCTGAAATTTTGTGAGGCGAGTAGGCTTCGTATATGTGAGTATCTAAGCAACAGATTGTGTTTATTTACAAAACATCCTTAGAAGTTGTCGACACAGCGATATTGTGACACGCAAAATTTTACCCTTATTCTACATTTTAATATTTGATTTTTTTTTTATTTTCTTTTTACATATTTATAAAATCCGTGTCTAATAGCGCACAATGGCGCAACAGACACCACCAAAACAACAGCCGATGGGCGTGAGGCGTTTTTTGTATGGCCGCGGCCCGCGAGGAAATCTTCCAGCAGCGCAGCCTGCGGCACCGGCGCAGCATGCTGAAAGCAGAAGTGACGTTGCGGAGCCAGCACATCAAACGAACTCCACCGGCTAGACCGCCGACGTGAGTGAAATTGGCCTATATAGTATATTTGCTCATTATCGATGTGTTCCGCCCGTGGCTATCTTCGGATTCAATTAAATTCCGGTTAAATCACCAAAACTGTCAAATTTGACAGACGGGTTCACATTTTAATGCTTTACACCACATTTTCCAAGCGACTGTAGCAATGTTCCTACCGGAAAATGATCATCGCAAAAGAGCAAAAATTACGTTTTCGCTTGTAAAATTGGTCTAGTAGTACCTTTTCGATCTAATTGAGTTTCATTTTACAGACATGACATGACAGGCCGACATGCAAACGATGATGTTCATCCTCTTCACAGTCTTCTGTGAAAGATTCTGTTTTTATGGGATACGTGGTACGTACATGTACTATGAGACGTTTTAGTTAATTGTCAGTCTGGCAAAAAAAAAGTTTAGTGAAAAGCAACCGGACGGAGAAAACATTTTCGCGCATTTTCCTATTGATTTTTGGCGTGTTTAAACTGGCGCGCTCCGCTAAGATGGATTCGAACGATCTAGAAAGAAAATATGACATGGCAGATGAGTGAAAATGAACAAAAAACTAGCAAATTTGACAGATGGCTGAACTAAAACACAAATGTCAAAATTGTTTACTTTTTTATTGCTTTTTTGCATTTTCCGAGCGATTTTCCAAGCCGGTTAACCAGAAATTGTTAGAATGAAGGCAGTTTTCTATGGGGAAAGGTAAAAATGCTTGCGAATAATTTATCCATCTGTCAAATTTGACATTTTTGATGTAATTACGTTTTTCCATGCAATGTTCACCTATAATTGATTTCTACAAGTAGCTACTATCGAAGCAATTAGAAAGTCGTTTAGGAAAAGCGTGAAAACCACTAAAGTGTCCATCTTTACTATTTCATTGATTTCACTAGAAATTGTTAAAATGAGGTAGGGAAGATGAAAATGGGATGAAAGTTGTTTGGAAAATACATGAAAATATTTCACTTATCTGTCAAATTTTAAACTTTTTTATTGCTTTTCAGCATTTTCCGAGCGATTTTCAAAGCAGTTTTTCTAAAAATTGTTAAAATGCAGCCGGCTCTGGGTAGAGAAGCTGAAAATTGCTTGGAAAAAGCACGAAAATAGTCCAACCATTTGTCAAATTTGATATTTTTGGTGTAATCACGTTTTTCCATGCAATTTTCACTTGTAAATTGTAGAATTCACCTATCCGGAGGTAGTCTCTAACAAAGTTCATTGAAAGTTGTTTGGGAGAAGCGTAAAATACACTGAAATGTGTCACTTTTTGAATTTTCATTGATGGCTGGCATTTTGCGAACGATTTTCCAACTAGTTTCACTGGAAATTGTTAAAATAAGGCGGAGAAGGTAAAAATGTGATTAAAATTGCTTGGAAAATGCATGAGAATAGTACCCTTATTTATCAAATTTGAAATTTGTAGTTTTGCACGCAAAATGTCTGGTTTCAATTTGTTTTTGTGTCTGGTGTGTGCAGAATTTAACAATAAAATATCATTTTAGAAGTGCTGATGGCATTTTGGACGGAGAAACTGTCGTATAGTAAGAGCGCAGCGGCGGGAATTCTGCATACATTCTCGTTCTTCTATTTCGTATTTCCGCTTGTTGGCGCTCTGCTGGGCGACAGTTATCTGGGCAAGCGTCGCTTTGTTAAGTTCCTCTGCATCGTGGACGCCGTCGGCGCCGTGATGCTGGCCATATCGAGCTCAATGTCGCTACCGCTCACCGGTATGCTCGTCATGCTTATAGCATTGGCCGGAGGCGGCATGAGGCCGTGCATCACGGCGCTCGGCGGCGACCAATACAATANCGATAATATTCTGGATCTGTTCCATCACGATCTGTTTGGCATTGGGTGATAATGAATGTTGCTGGAATGCGCGTAACATTATTAATCTGTATATAATTTTTTGCAGGTGCATTTGTGGCTGAAATGCCGAATTTCAAGGATGTGGTGCCGGTAAAACACGCCTTGGAGAATTCGTTCAAATGCATTCTGGTGAGTTTATGTTATTGTATTTAGTGTTTCTTTTATACGTTTGAAGGGGATGATTTTTGAGAGAGAGAAAGAGATTGAGAGAGAGCGCGCGAGAAAAGGAAACATTTATTTATGATATGTGTTTAGTACGCGCTGAGACAGCGACGCGCCAACAAGGGAAAGACAGTCGGCCACTGGCTGGACAACGCCGGAGACAAATTCAATAAAGAGTTGATCGAGGACGTTAAAATGGCAGTACGTTTAGTCATTGTTCTAATACCAGCACCTATTTTTTGGGCACTTTATTATCAACAATTTACTACTTGGAAGGCGATGACCGAGCATACCAATTGCTTTTGGAACGATCGCCAAATTCGCTTGGAGCATATCAATCCTATTTGCGTTGTCATTCTGCTACCGCTTGTCAAGTTTGTTGTCTACCCGTTGTGCGATATAGTGAACGTGCTGCGAAAACCTACACACCGTATGATAGTTGGTGGTTTGTTTGCCGGCATTGCTTTTCTGCTGGCGTATAATGCGGCAGTAAAGATTGAACAAAAGCCGCGAACACCGGGAGGGGATTGGGATATGCCGATAATAGAAGGTTGTTGTCGCTTGGTGTTGTTTAACAACATGGGTTGCGATCAATTCGGGAACCTTGTATATCCTGATAAGAACATCAGTACATGTAATATACCAACGTTTTGGTGGCATGGTGTATATAACCATAAACTTCAAAAAGAACTGGAAGCATATTATAACCATACCGACTGTGCACACAAAGGTTACAAAGCTACAATGGGTATATTTATTTCTCCTCTCAAATTTACCGTAAACATCCAACAACCAAAGCCTGTATCGTTTTATGAAACGTTCGAACGCCATGAAGGTGGTTTACCGCTAATTCGGTATTAATTTAATTTTCTTTGTACATTCAATGATATCATTCGTTTTTGATAATTGATTTTAGAGTGTTCTCTTATTTGTCGAATGAAGAGAAAAGAGTAGAATTCCACTATAAAAGCGTCAAACAATTAGAGGTGAAATCCGGCAATGTATCGAAGCTTGTTTTGCCGTTGCCTGGCGAGTATACCGTGCAATTTGATGGTAACAACCATACCATTGATTTTCCACCGCGTACTCTAACCTATGTGGCAATCCACTCGTTTCATAAAGAGAATACGGTATGTGGTGTAGAGATAATCACTATTGGACCAGGCTATACTATTCTAGTTTTGATTTTGCTTTTATAGCGTATAAGAGAATATCATCCATTGTATAACGATCGCTACGACTGCGACATGCTGGTGGCGCAGTATGTAGCACTGGCCGTAGCTGAGGTATTGTATGTGGTCAGCGGCATCGAATTTGTTTACGTCAACTCACCGGCAGTTCTAAAATGCACCCTGCAAGCCTTTTGGCTAATCGCAGTGGCATTAGGCATTCTGTTGACCATTGTTCTGGAAAGGTTCATGAAAGGGGAAAAGATGGTAGTGGAACACAGTTTTGCAACGGAAATAGAATATTTTAATTGATTTTATTTCTTCTTTTCTTTTCTAGTCGACCTACCTTCTTGCTTGTGCAATATTGATGTTTTTGGATCTTGGGCTCTTTGGATTTCTTGCAAAACTGCAAAAATTCTTGTAAAAATTATTCATACCGTTTACATGTTTTCTAAAGGACTTTTTTAAATTATTAAGTATTCTTTAAATAAACATTGTTTAAAGCAAAATATTTGTTTATTATGTGTGTATAGTATCTTTCCATGACAAGCGGGTGATAAATCATATCGAAAATACCAAAAAAACAATATATTTGTTAAATCAATATTTATTAAAATAGTTAAATGTCTTTAGAGATTCTCTGAGGATAATATACCGAGATTTGTTAATAAATCGGTTTTTTGGGCAATCTTTTAAGCACATGTTACTAACTTTTGATTGATTTGCGATAATGCTTTTTAAAAACTTAACAATTTCATTTAGAAGTTGATTTTAATGAGAAAATAATTGTATGAAAGATCTACACGTCAATATGAGTACCTCTGGCTTTTGAACGCGTTTTTGACATTTACGAGTGAAAAACGAATTCGTCTAAAAGAAATACATGTTCTCTCAAATTGAATAAAATTGGCATATTAAAGCAGCAATAATTGATGGAGTCATTGCAATGCAAGCAAGAAAGTCTTCCTAACACCAATTTGAATCAATCCCAAGATCCTATTAAATTCCCATATCATGGGCCCTTATTTGACATTCGTTTGATGGGTGTAACCGGTGTAACCCTCAAAAATCACTAATCGATTGTTTTTAAAATATCTGTTCCATCAAACCATATCAAGCCGTTTTCAGTCAGTCAGAATTCGTTGCCCAAAACACAAATGTATAATTTGTTTTGTGTTATATAAGCTGCCCAGCTTTATCAGCTTGATGAAATAAAGTATAAAAATCACTAACCGATTAATTTTCTAATTGACTGCCCTTTCAATTCACGCATTTGTGGCAGCTTCAACAATCCGTAGCATTCTACCATCCCGGCAAGCGGTACATCCTATAACCAACACAAAATTAACGCAAGTTTAAATGATAATAATAAGCAACAAATTTTCACCTTGAACAAACTCTTCGGATATGTTCGTACGTGTGAGATAAACACCAGGTCATACTTTGTCATTAAGTCGCAGTCACATCTTCCGAAGGAGCGCAGCTTTTCCATAACACGTTTTCGCTGATAATGGTCATTGTCAGCCGGATCTTCCATTTTCACCAACTCTACTTCTTTTGCTCTCTGGTAAAGGCGACGTAATCCATTTCCTTGGTCGCAAGCAGTGTAACAGCAGTGCCCTTTTGATCTTGTCGTGCCGCGTATAAACGTGTTCTAAAAATACAGCATCGACCTGCAAAATCATCAATTATAATTTCGTGTAAATAAAGTTGAAAATCTAATATTATCGCTCACTTCAGGTATAACCACTATTTTGGTTTGATTGTTGGTGCAGAGTAACAAACCCTGTTGGCATTTTTTGAAATCTTTCACGCGTTGCCTCCAATTGGCACATATTTTTTCTTGTTTTCGGTCAATGCAAATACTCGCTTTCCATTGACAAGCCGTTTTAGTATCTTTGACCAAAAATCCACACAACCATTAGTTGGTAAGAACAGTAACGTTTTATTGACTTGTCAAAAAAGGCGACAATTGTTGCTAATTTTCCACCTTAATTAGTTACAATACAGTGGTTTTCTAGTGTGCAAGATACAATTTGTTCGACTTTTTTACAGAGCACTAAATTACATAGTGCGGCTTGGATAGTTCATCCATTTCCCTCGTTTGTGTGGGTGAAAACAATCCAGTACATCGTTGTGTCGGTAGATGTGCTAAAATTAACCATTTAAGCACGTTCGCCACGAATACGACGCGCCAGCTGGATATCGTTGGGCATAATTGTCACACGTTTGGCGTGGATGGCGCACAAATTCGTATCTTCAAACAATCTAACCAGATACGCCTCGGACGCCTCTTGCAATGCCATCACCGCCTAGCTATGGAAACGCAAATCGGTCTTGAAATCTTGCGCAATTTCACGCACGAGACGCTGGAAGGGCAGCTTGCGGATGATGTAAGTAGAATGACTCCCTACCCACCTCCAAAACCAGCAGCATGAATTTACCTTAAGAGAGGTACGCGCGAACACACCCAGCGCACCAAGATTCATAGAGCCGCCAATCTTCATTTCAGGAAAACATGACCCAAACACGTTCTTGGATGAATGCGGCTACTACATTTTCGCGATTATCTAACGGGCTCTGCGTTGAGTTGGCACCGCACATTTGAAGGAATGAACCCCGATGCCACATGGAGGGATATGTGTGTTGGTTTCATACGGAATTTCGTAGGTACATCAACGAAAAATCGCCTATTGAAGCAGATACTGTCGGCAAAACAGCAGCCCGATACAAGGTTGGCACACCATATCTATGAAATGCTTGATTTGTGCAGCCGTATTAATAGGCATATGGTTGACGGAGACATTCTGGAGTTCGTAGTCCCAACACTGCTGCCTAGGTATAGAGATTTGGTTAAATCAATGAGATTCAGAAGCGTCAGAGAAATTATCCAATGGGCGGAAGAAATATCATTTTTGGAAGATGATGAACAATATAAAAGTTATCATAAAGCGCAAGAAAAGTTCGAAAACAAAGATCCGCAAGAAGTATGTCAATCAGTTAAGCGGCCTGATGATAATTTGCTCCATCAGCTGAAACAGCAAATGTATGACATGCAGCAACAAATCAAAAGCATGCAATACTCACGCCCAAATAATAGTTACGCTCCGCGATTTGCTCCACCTGGAGNTATCAAAAAACGCACTCATGAATGAGTTACATACTATAAAAAATAGTAAAACAGCTGTTTGCAATTGTAATAGTATACCTTCATGCGACCGACTTACTACTGTACATGACCTACCACAAGTTCCTGCCTAGATTAATAACAATGAAGCGTGAAAATCAGCATTTTTCTATCTACAAATATAAATATTTAAGCGATGACTTGTTAAAGCCCACTAGGGCCACCATCCTTTAAATAAAACTCTAGTTTCACTCCAATCGATCAACAAGTGAGCTTGATACAAAGTGATGAAAAACACAGCGAAGAGAGAAATTCAACAAATAATTGTTGATATAACAATGTTAATTAATTATTATAATTAAGAAAAGTCAAAGTGGATGTTCCAAATAAAAAACCAAGCCAAAGTTGGTGACTTAATTACTCTGATGTGTTTTCTTCATGCACCATTTGGAATGCGTTTTGAAAAATGTATGGAGTAGAGCCTACTATCGTGTCGATGCAGTTTTCAGCAGATTCAGTATTTACTCCCAGTCACCATGTAGAAGCTTCTCGAAATTTTCAGTAGTAATGGCGGCCATTGAATGACAGATGTACTTTTTTCAATTGCAGGTTATATACCTTCGGAGTATATTTGCGTACTTCACTTATCCATTAGATAGGCGCCGATTGGAACAGGATTCGAATAATAATCTTATAATTTTTACAATATAACTAATTGCAATTTGCAAATGGTGCAAAATGCTTTTTTCAACGAACGAACTGAACCCTGTTCTAGTTCATTGTCAAATTAAAGCTTTCGTTGTTTTTCGTAACTGTGGTAACACCTATGGTCATCGCGATTCGGATTCCTACGCTTACTCGAATATACAAAGCGCGCCATTAATTAATTAATTCAAATTAAATTATAATATGTCCCAACATGAATTTAGACTGAAAAAGCAAGAATGAATAGAATTGTCAATAATGTCCTTCTCGGAAAAGAATATCATAAGTCGCATAGGTTGGATTTTTCTTTATACTATATTCATTTGAATAAAAATATTTAAGATTCTATTGTCTTTAATTTGATGTCGACATTAAATGATAGTTAGCGGCAGAATATAGTTATTTATGATTTTTTCAAAACGTTTTCACATTAAAGGGCTATAATATCCAGTTGCAACACTCCACTTCTGATCCGTTATGCAGTCATTATTACATTATTATTAAAATCAAATTTTGATAAATATTTTAATATTTTTGTTTTTCTTAACTTTGGTAACACCTATGGTCGTCGGGATTTGGATTCCTACGCTCACTCAAATTTTATAAAGCGTGCCATTAATTAATTAATTCAAATTAAATTATATCATGTCTCCGCATGAATTAAAACCGAAAAGGCAAGAATGGATAGAATTGTTAAAATTGTCCTCCTCGCAAAAGAAAATGGTAATTATAGAGAATACGGTCCGCAACTCAGAATTGGATGAAATTTTGCCAATCAATAGATTTTGCCCTTCTAACACACTTTTTCCTCTAACAAAATCGTCGCAAACCCATAGGAGACGAGATATTAATTTTTAAAGTTTGACACTAAATTTGCAACATTTACTAACAACTCCCCTAAGGGAGGTTACTCTA